>BMAO01027809.1:72349-126969 GCA_019973975.1 Trichonephila clavata | reverse complement strand
GTTGCACTTCAGTGGCTGTTTGGTCTACAAGTTGAGTCACATCATTCATCGCCTGGACAACATCAAGTGTGGTTAAAGTGCTACATTTCAGGGGCTGTTTGGTCTACAAGTTGAGTCACATCAGTCACTGCCTGGATATCATTATGTGTGCTTAAAGCGCAACACTTCAGTGTCTGTTTGGTCTACAAGTTGAGTCACATCAGTCATAACCTGGAGACCATCAAGTGTGATTAAAGCGCTACACTTCAGTGGCTGTTTGGACATATCAGTCGCTGCCTGGACCTCAAGTGTACTTACAGTGATGCACTTCAGTGGCTATTTCGTCTACAAGTTGAGTCACATCAGTCACTGCCTGGACATCATCAAGAGTGATTAAAGCGTTACACTTCAGTGGCTGTTTGGACATATCAGTCGCTGCCTGGACCTCAAGTGTACTTACAGTGATGCACTTCAGTGGCTTTTTCGTCTACAAGTTGAGTCACATCAGTCACTGCCTGGACATCATCAAGAGTGATTAAAGCGTTACACTTCAGTGGCTGTTTGGACATATCAGTCGCTGCCTGGACCTCAAGTGTACTTACAGTGATGCACTTCAGTGGCTATTTCGTCTACAAGTTGAGTCACATCAGTCACTGCCTGGACATCATCAAGTGTGATTAAAGCGCTACACTTCAGTGGCTGTTTGGACATATCAGTCGCTGCCTGGACCTCAAGTGTACTTACAGTGATGCACTTCAGTGGCTATTTCGTCTACAAGTTGAGTCACATCAGTCACTGCCTGGACATCATCAAGAGTGATTAAAGCGTTACACTTCAGTGGCTGTTCGGACCAACTGTTTAATCTCTTTAGTCACTGCCTGGATACCATCAAGCGTGCTTAAAGCACTGCACTTCTGCGGCTGTTTGGACCACAAGTTTGGTCATATCAGTCGCTGCCTGTACATCATCAAGTGTACTTACAGCGTGATAATTCAGGGGATGTTTAGACTACAAATTTAGTCACTGCCTTAAAACCATCATGTATGCTTAAAGCACTACACTTCAGCGGCTGTTTTAGCAGCGTGTCAGGTCATATCAGTCGCCACCTAGATTCCATTAAGAGTACTTAAATCAGGACTCTTTAGCCGGATACTTTTATTCAGACTACTTTATATATCCCATCAACTGTTCTTTGAAATACGAATTTTAGTTTTATCAACAACTGTAGGAATTACTAATAACACCTTGTCATCTGGGACTTTTTCACAAATTATATATATATATATATATATATATATATATAAATAATTGACCATTTCGAATTATTATTTCTAAACGTTTCCCTTTTATTTTTCAAAATGATCAAAATGAAAAGAAGTAACTCCTTTGGGTTTACTACTTCAGAATGAATAACAAGGAAAAAGACGAACATAAAGAAAGTTTTCGGGAAAAAACCAAAATAGAATATAAGAGAAGTTTAAAATCACCAATTATTCAGATATGGTAATATACACGAAAACTTTTTAGTATAACTCAACACGAAATATTGCATAGGAGATATTGAACTGTAGTTGGATATTTTATAAAAAAAATGTTTTTATATATAATTCAAAATAATTTTTATTGTCTTTTACAAAACAAGTCATGAATATTTGACGTGTAACAACCATGTGTAATTGAAAAAAATATTGACAAAGGAGGATACTGAAATCCAGAAACACATTTGTAACACGTGAAGTTATCCATAAGCTAAACAAGAACTCATTTCATATGCTGTACTCCTTAACAATACTTTATAAGAAATGAGTAAAAACAGTTTCTGTGTAAGAAATACTATTCTTAAACACTAATGTAGATTTCAGATACTGAAATAAAGATTCAAAATTTGTTGTTTCTTTCACTGCACTGCATTTATTCATTGTATGCTATGATTAATATTTTCTAAATCTTTGACGAAAAAACTATGCTTATGGAAAGAAAGTCACAAATGAAGTATCCAAGAACTATTTGAAGTTTTAAAAAAAAGTTCGTTATAAATATATTAAAATTTTTTAAGAAGTATTTTTAGGGGGAGGGGAAATTTAAAAAGAAATTATATAAAATGCACTAAATAAGAAACGCAATATTTTAAATAATATTATGTTTTTTAAAGAGAAATTTGAAATGACCACCCAAAATTTTTGGCAGACTTCCTTTTTAATATCCTAATGACGTCAAGTGCTCTCATTGTGCCCCAAGTAATGTCTCTATAACTGTCCTCAAATTCTGAAAACCTAAATCACCTGATTTAGGCATAGTAGAACTATTTGGTCAGATTTTGATTCTAAATAAAAAATACAGAAAAATTTGATTTAATAAAAAGAAAACATGACACATATTAAAACAACATATAAATTAAAGATCCCAGAAGAATGGAGAAATATCGATGCAGAAGATACAAAAAACTGACTAAATCTATACCAAGACGTTTAAAAGTTGTTGAGGACGCTACAAAATATCTTACTAAATAAATTAAGAAAGAAATACAATATTTAAATCTATGTTGAAATTTTTTGTAAGTGAAACAAAGACTTACGGCGTAATTTTTTAGCATTTTTTTGCTTATTAGTTTTTTTAAATAATAGTTATGCTATGTTTTAAAAAAACTGATTATGTTATTCCATTAAGAACAAGTTCCAGATATAAAAATTTTTAATTTCGATATATTAAATTTTATTAGTGGAAAACATGACATTTTATTGAAAATTTTTAGTGCACGAAGACTTTTGTGGTCCACTGTATATTTCTGAAGAAAGAAAAAATTTATTCCTCAATATATAATTTAAGGTTTGGCTTTTTAAGAGAATGAAAAACACTAAAATCTTCTAAATCTCCTACAACTTCTCAATTTTATCATTTAATCAGTCTCAAGTTAAAACTCTATATAACTTTAAAAACTTCTTTGTTTTGTTGTTGGCGTGTCCGCGATGTGCAGATTAATAAAAAAAAAAAACTTTAGGTCGCTCCAAAGCTGTCGAAGACAGTTTCGGCAACCTCAGCAGATTTATCAGAAAATATTAAATCTTTTGGGTCTTCTAGGCTGATCTCGAAAAGCCTGGATTGAATTGCTGGGCAGCTGAGGATATGTTGTGGAGACAGTTGAACATTAGAGCAATTTGGGCAATGATTTGTGTAGCTTCTTTGTCCGTCAGTTGAGATTTTGATTCCTTTTACGTGCTTCGTTCTAGCTATTATTGATGCTATTGTACGGTTGCTATTTAGAGCTGGAGGAATATTTAAAATTATTGTTGAATAGCCTTCGGCTGGCAAATGCATTTGCGTCGATGAGGGTCGTGAGGTTAGATGATTGAAGGCAAGCTCTGGATTCTTTGGCAAGTCCATCGGCTTTCTCATTACCGAAGATATTTACGTTGGCTGGTATCCATTGTAGCTTGCAGGACCTCTTTTCTGTGATAATTTTGTCGATGGATTCAGTGTTGCCAGATCGTGCGATTTTTTCCGAATTTTGCTACTTTGAAAACATTTCTCTACTTTTTTTTATACTATTGCTACTTCGCGAATTTTGCACTACTTCACCTAATGGACCTGCTACTTTTTGCTACTTTCAACTACAGATAAAAGTATTGGAACAAGTTTTAAAAAATGACTTATTTGGGAAAAATCACCAAAAAATAAATTTAAAAAAATTGATGATTTTAGCCACCAATGAAAATATAGGGAATCTCCGAAATGACACGGAACGCTGTAGGAAGTTTACTTTGGATATGTCTTTTTGAATAAACTAACAAGAAAAGTAAAATAATTCCTCCAGAATCTACAAAAGAAATACATAAAAAATGTCATGTTTTTCACAAGATTTCATGTTAACTTTTAAACCGAATCCCTTCAATCATGTAACTTTAAAAAAGATAAATATTTCCCCCTGATATTTTTCTTAAAATTCAAATCATTCTTCATTTTATTATCTGCTCTTAGAATTAGCAGACCAATCTAAATAGAATGCTCTGGAGAATCAATGGACGCAAATTTTTAACATACAGTTGAAAGATGTTTTTCATTCAGAATCTGAGCTTTTAAATGATGAAGTATTATTTTGGTGTCACATTTTTAATATAAAAGACGCAGTTAGTAGTCCGTTTTTTAAGAGATTTTTCTACATTTGCTTTAAAGCTTTACAGCCTACTCATAAGTAATGCCACCATAGAGAAAGAGTATTTTCGAGAGCGACGCCAACAAAGACAAAACTACGGAATCGAATATGCCTTGAACTGTTGAGTTCAATTCTCATAATCAAAATGACTTTGGAAGAATGAAGGACTTGCTGTTTTGATTTTATTTCATTGCCATAAATGCTTCAATGTAATTTAGAAATTTATATAAAAAAAAATACAGCAGATCACGATATTGAGCACGAAGAATTTGAATGTACTTGTATTTTAAATAATTAAATTATTTTTAACATATTTTTTAAAACAGTTTATCAAAATTTTTAAAAAAAAGTTATATTTATGAATTGCAAGTGAAAATCGATTCACTACTTTTTGCAACTTTTCCCTCCCTTTCGCGCTACTTTGCTGCATAAGTTTCTGGCAACTGTGGAAGGATTGAATAATTTTGTGGCTGATTCGGCACTTGCTCTTCTGGATGGCTTGCAGGGCAGATCTTGAGTCTGTCAAGATGACGATGCTGCTGCATTCTCGGAAGCTTTTATAAAGGAAAATGTCCAATGCACTCTTGACAGTAATGAGTTCGCATGTGTAGTTGGATGCGATTTTCCCTACTTGATCTTTGTTTTAATCTATATTAATAAAAATGAATGTGTGTTTGTCTGTGACTCTTATGCCTTTCTAAGCAGTTCACATCCGATTGCGATGAAACTTTGGAGAATGGTGGGACGCATGCCCACGTATATTTCTGATTTTGTAAAATTGACCCCTAAGGGGTATTGCAGGGGTGTTAGATATATACATTCCCGTTTTTGAACTATTAGACTAAAAAAACTTGACATTTGTTAGGCGTGTTCTTTTCAAGGATTAGAAATTCACTGCGAAAAAGATTTTGCGAAAATTGACCTCTAAGGGGCGTTGCAGGAGCTTAATGGGAGTTAAAGAGGAATATTCTCGTTTTTGATTTATTAGACCTAAAAACTTTAAACTTGGTATACCTGTTCTGTTTAGAAGGTTGAGATTCTCTATACAAGGAGGGTTTTACAAAAATTTAATGTCAATGGGTGTCGCGAGGGCTTAGGGGGCGTTAATATAATGCTCCAGTTTTTGAATTATTAGGCCTGCATGCTGAAAATTTGGTAGGCCCGTTCATTTCATAGAGTAGAGATCCGCTAGAAAAGTGTTTTGAGAATCTACCCGAAAAGTCGCTGCGAGGGCTTAAGGGACGTTACAAATAAATATTGCCGTTTTGGAACTTTTTGACGTACATACTTGAAATTTTATTGGCATTTTTGTTTTTGTTGTTGAGTATATATCCATTAAAAATGGATTTTACTGAAAATGACTCCTATTGGGGGGGGGAGGGAGTGGTAAGTTGCTGGGACTTACATATAAAAATATTTTCGTTATCGAACTACTACTTTCCGTAATGAAATTTTGTATGTATGTTACTTTTGTTGAATGGAAATTCGCTAAGAAAAGATTTTACGAAAATTGACTCCTATGGGTAAGAGAGAATCTTTTGCGGTGTATTGGTTAAGAAGTACCCGTTTTCGAACTACTAGACCTACGGAAATGAAATTTAGAACGTATCTCTCTGTTGTTGAAGTGAACGGGTTTGTTGAGCGGGTCTTTTGAAATGGACTCCCGAGGGTGGTTACTGGAGCTTATTGATAAAAAAAATTCCATTTTTGATCTATTAGATCTAGACTTGAAATTTGGCAAACATGTTTATTTTATTGAGTAAAGATCCTAAAAAAATGGGTTTTGTTGGAAATCTTCTTGGGGGGGGGGGGATACAAAAGATTAAAAGATAGCTCTATATCAATTTTAGAAATTATTATTTGGAAGTTCTGTCGTTTTTAAATCAAGAATTATTAGAATATTTTTCAATACAATCAAATTCTTTATGCTAAGATATCAATAATTTATAAACAATACTGTTAGAATTACATGTATTTTTTAACATATTATAATAACATAATAGAAAACTTAAAATATAAGTACAGTCGACTCTAGATAATTCAAACCTTCAATAATACGAACCTCTCATTAATTCGAAGTATAGGCTCAATCCCTAGAAAAACTCTTGATATTTCGAACTAAAACAATGCATTTTCGTACACTCAATAATTCGAAGTAAAATCTGTGGCTGGCCAGGCTACAACAAACAATAATTCGAAGCTATCTTATAAAACTCTCGACAATTCGAACACTCACTATCATGTACAGTCCTGTAGCAAACAGGTTGGATCTTACAAGCTTTGTCTCGTATTGTCTTTGTGTGTCTCCCCAGTAATGTAGCCCCTTTTAATGACCATCTATTACCCCTTCTTAGTGTTTTCTGGTTCATTAGGCGAAAATACACTTTTATTGCTTTCCTTCTTCAAGTGGGCAATAGCCCAACCTCACCTGTTGTCAACCGTCCACATCTTTCATTTAACACGTGGCCTTGCTACACATGTGTTCAGAAAGGATGGTCCACTATTGTGAAGAAGAGATGCATAGGATTGTGTATGTATGTATTGAATGCATTCTTTTAATTCAGGACTTTTAACTTCTTTAAAATATTTATTGCACTTTTTAAAAATTACTAATCATTAATTGTATACATATGTATACAATTGTTTATTAGATAGTTTCAAATTTAAATGTGTTAGGAAAAAAAATTCCTTCTAGTATTTTGAGAGTTTTTTTTTTTTTTTTTGTCTCTACTCTCTTCATGATTTGAAGTTTTTCATTGGTTCCAACTTCAAATGATCGAGAGTCGAATGTATTTGACTTGATTACAGTTAAATAAAAATATAAATAAAAACTTTAATGTAAATCTGGTGCTTGCACCACTCTGCTTTCATATCGCAAATTCGGGGGTATAATGTGTGATTTTCAATCTGACACGATTCTGAGCGTTGAGTTGTTAATGAATTTCTTTGCGGAAGCGAAATATTTTTAATATGAGGGAAAATTTTATACTTCGATATGTAGAATCAAAAATGGAAATCAAAATGCGTGCCATTTTCTCTATTCAAACAATCAAAATTCAATAATTTACAAAATAGCTGTAAATTACCTTTAGATTTTTCTTTTAGATTTTTTCGCAAGTTCGTTAATATCCATAATTCTGAAGATGTTTGTCAAAAAAGGGCCATTACATATTTATCGATTTCCATCCACTGAGAATTGTATTATGTGCCACATGTGGCATGTGTGCCATAGGTTGCCGACCACTGCTATAAAAATGCTACTTTATAACAACACTTAACAATTTTTCATTTTCATTTGATTCGAGAGTTTACAATGAATGGATGCTTTTTATATGACAGACCACAATTAATCCTTTCTTATTAGTATTTTAAAGATATCCCCCAATAAAGAACTGTCGCGTTAATTCTAACAGCAAATAGAATACTTTTACTCTATTATTTTACTCTTATTTCTGGTTTTCTAGGAAACCAGACACATAATACTTGATGACCCGGGCAGATAAGAGGTCATCTGCATCAAAAACACTACAAATAAATTTCATCCTCAAAACAAGAAACCCCAAAAACCGAGACGTTATATTGCATCCCGAACATTTATATTAGACATCATGAAATATTTAAGCTACGTCCGAAAGATATAGTTCTTGTTTTTGAACAACGAGTTCTTTTTTTCCTCAAGAAAAATAGATTCTGGAGTCTAAGAGCTCTGCGGAACAATGTTATCATTCCAAAACACAAGCTGGTTTTAATTAAATGACGTCACACAAAGTTCTGAAAATGCTGCGACTAATTCTATCGTGGAAAATATTATCTTTTTTATTTTTTAAAGTTATTTTTCCTGTTGCGTGATTGGCTGTATTTAATCATACCCAATTTGTGACAGAAATTCACAGAGCTATTCTTGATAAAATTCGGAAGTGTCTGATTTTATTTTTTGCTATTTTGATAAACCTTTAAAAATAACATATGACACTATAATGAGGACTATTAATAATTTTCCATTTTAAAACCGCTGTTTACTAACATTGGGCTAGTATTTAAGAGGAATACTAAAGGATATGGTAGTATTTTTTTGTGGCTTTGAATTGAGCAGGATTAATTACAGAGTGGTCTTTATCGCTAAATTTGATCAGTATATGTCATTGCTAATTGATATATGAATATAGTAGTTACATTAATTTAAGACAATGAGTACAATGTAACTGATAATTTGTCGTTCTTGATCAATAATATAAATGGTTACTGATAATTTAATACAGAAGGATACAAAGTAGACAATACATTATCCGAATTTCGTTTTGATTGATTGCGTGATCATGATATGATTATAAATAATTAATTATGCCGCATTCTAAAAGTAGGGATTATATCAGCCGCAGACTACAATTCTTTTTCATCTAATAAAAATTAGCGGAATAGTTTGTCCTTGATTTTAGCGGCTGTGGTAGCCTAGTGGTCATGGTCAGCAGTATGTAGCCAGTGTGTCATGAATTCGAGGCTTAGTGCCATTGAAGTTAATCTCGTTAAATCTGGTGACCGCGGTAGCTTAGTGGTCATAGTAAAGTACTTGTGGCAGGCGTGTCATGAGTTCGTGCCAAGTACCCCTGAAGATCCGCAATGTAGAAGGGTTTGATGCACGTTAAATCTGGAGAGAATCAAATATCCTCTCATTGGCGTGGTGTGGAAGTTCAAGAAGAGGTGTCAGCTCAAGGGTCCTCCTCGTCCCATGACCATGATTTAAAATTACGAGTTATGTCACAAATTGCTCTATCGTGCAGCTTTATAGTGAGATGTAAATATAATTCTAACTCGTTAAATCTGTTATGGCTAGGTGTCCTAACATTTACGTAGTGTGGTAGTTTGGAGAGGGAAGTGCCAGTTCAGAAGCCATCTTCGTCACGTGTCTGAGGTTCAAAAGGACGAGGTCCGTCGTCAATAGCCCACGTGTTGTTTCACAGTGTGACGTCATTAAACACTGACTCACTCACTCACTCTGATTTTAAGGGTGCATTTAAACATTTACATATCTGATCATATAAAGCCACTCCTTGTAGAGTTGCTGATGCACGTTAAATCTGTCAAAGCTTAAAGTCCTTACGTTGTATGGTTTCTAAGTTTGGTGACTGGGTAGAAGCTTAGGTCATCCCTCACTTAATTGAAATTCAAAATTACAAGATTTATTGCAATAGCCCTGATGTTTCTGCTGGTGAGTGAGTGAGTGACTGTAACGTCACCCTATTCAGGTACACAAGGGCTTTGGCTGACGAACTTCGTAAATTTGAATCCTGGCAAGTGATGAGGAGACACCTGACCTGGAACCCCCTGTCCTCGCCGACCACGAGTCTCCAACCTTAACCACCAGGCTATCGTGGCCACAGAAGTTTTTGGCGGTAAATCTGGCACGGATTTTATCTTTCGCAATTAACCGCTATAATAAGATTAATTCATTGCCTAAATTTGTCGGCAGTTACTGCAATCGCCACTTGTCTGGCGATGTCAGGTCGAGGCCCACGAAATTCACCGTGGCAAGGGGCTAGGTGTACACCTGTCGTTATCTTTTAGCTTTGAGCACCGGGAAGGTGAAAGTACGATTTGGCTCGGTTCATACACGGTAGATGGCGACACCATCTATCTCCACCTCCACAATTTAGGCATAAACTGGAGAAGAGGGAAATATTCTCCATCCCCTTGCACCCGTGGTTGCTGCTACGACAGCCCACAAGACTTTCGGACCCACTGATTTAACGAGCACGTACTCCGTGTATACTCAAAGGGTATTTGGTGACATCGGGCATCGAACCCAGGTCTTCCGGTCTGGAGTCCGATGCTCTAACCACTAACCCACGGCCCTACAAATTATTTACATTAGTGAAAAACTATATCGCTATAAAGAAACTTTTCAAACCTCCAGAAATGGCTCTCTAGAACAACTTCACTCAAGCCGAAGAATTCATATAGATAAAGTCTTTCTCTTATTGCAGTCAGCACAGAAGTAGATGCTGATCTAGACTAAACTCTCTTCCGAATTGAACTGAATTTTGTTTCAAAAGTCTTCTATATAGCTTCATGAACATTTCTGGAAGGTCAATCCTAGAGTCTTCTCAAGGATTCCTTGGCGATATTTTTTTTTGCCAAATTTATCACAAAGGGCGATAAAGTCACCAATCTAGTTCCCATGGGAATCTTCTTTAGCTGTCGTAACCATGTGATATCTTCATAATTTCTGTGGTCGTCATAACTTCATTTTTTCAAATTCACTTAGAGAAGCTAATTTTGTCTATAAAATTCAATTTCCCCGCATGCAGTGTTACTCCAGGGAATATAGCATATGTGGTGAGTTTGTATACGTATACAATACTATTTAACTGGTAAAATTTTGTAATTCCTTTTTTATAAAACTTGGTTGAGTTAACTTGATTCAAATATCAATATTTCACTTTTAATAATAAAAAACTACTAATTAATTGTATTTCAAGTGCTCTAATTGATTTTATCTATTGCAAATTTTACAAATATATAGACAGTCTAAGAAACTAATTAGGTAACATAAAATAGAACTATCTAGAACAGGGTTTCCCAAAGTGGTCCCTACGGACCCCCAGGGGGCCTCGATGTTATTCAGGAGATCCGTGGAAAATAAAAATTGATTTAGGGATCCCTGAACAACATCAGGGGGTTCACGTAAAATTTAATATAAAATAAAAAACTTTTGATCCATTTTTATTTTGATGGAAATTTAAATAAATAACAATAGTTCACTCGGATATTCCCGACTGGCTGTTGAAACTTTTTGCGCGTGGACTAACTCAGATCCCAAACACATATGTGAATCCATACTAATACAAGAGCAGCTTATTGAAATATCAGCAAATGAGGAATTTAAACCAATGCTTGAACAAGTATACCGCAAATTCTGGTTACAAAAACAGATCCTAATTTTATATCCAGCATTATGGGTTAATGTACAGAAGTCGTTGACTACTTTCCCATCTTCCAATTTGGCAGAACGGGAAATTTTTAATTTTCTTCCATTTGCCATAAGAAGTCTCATTGCAAAAAAAATAAAGAAATAAAGGTAAAAAGAAACGGTCTAAAAACTAGCGCTAGTGGGGATTTGTGGTTGTTATTCATAAACGTTGAGACGGATATATAAATACACTCATAAATCTCATCAAGTTCATCCAACTCATTATTTTTTTATCTTATTTTAAACAGAAGTTATAATTTCAATAAATAATTCTTCAACAGAATGTTTTTCTTTTAATTTGTAACTTTTTCATACTATGCATTTATGTAGTTTTTTCACTTGGGGATCCTTGGGAAAGTTTTGACTTTAAAAAGGATCCCTGATCTAAAATAAAAGTATATCCACATAAACGTGGAGCTATAAGAATTTTTAAATCTTCCATTATGTTGTTATTCAGAGCGAAGTAATTGAAAATGGTTATTAAAAAATATTCATGATATTCCAATTTCAATAACATCGAGAAAACACTTTTATGTCCGATGAAATCAAGTTATTTTGGGAATATAAATTAAGTTCCTTTCTCATTTTCAAAATAAATATTGACTCCGGAGCTTCTGTAAAAAAGTCAATATGACTCAAGCACCGTTTGCAAAGAAATTTAAGATTTTCTCTATGTGTTTACTCGATTTTTTTTTTCGTTTGCAAAGATGAGAAATGAAAGTAAACAAGCTCTTAAGATATCTAAAAAATCTACAGTGAGAAGTTATTTTCCACATAAAGCCGTTACTGTCCTAATATTTTTGTTGCGGTGCTCTTTAGAAATTAAAGATCAAAGGCATTTTTTTTCCATTCACAAAACTCAGTATGAAAAATCAACTTTCTTGTTATTCATGATAATCCCATTCAAAATATTTATTTATATCATTCTCTTTAGTAATTCTTTTTCACTGATATGAAAAAAAAAAGATTTTTTTTCAATCTCGCTCTTTATGGAATATTTAAATAGATTTAATTTATAAGTACTAATGTTCCATGTATTTGTTGAACTAACCTTTTTTTATAAATTACGATTTTCTTGTCGTTTAGTGACTTATCTTACTGTGAACCATAAGAATTAGACAGCCTGTCCAAAGCTTTGAAAAACATTGTCATTGAACGTCATAATAACTTGATATGCTTTTAAGAACACAATGGAAAAAGTAAAGAAAACAACTAAAACTCTTGACTTGGGGGGGGGGGATTCAGAAAATCCTAAAGCACTCCAATTCCGAAAATTGTAAACCACGAATTCGTTTTTGAGTGGCAACGGTTTGGAAGTCGGTCGGCAGAAGAAAAAAAAAGAAATTGCTCTCTTAGGAAAAATGGCGGTAATTTTTCCCGCCGTGCAGAGTGTCAAAGTTGAAAGAACTTGAGTCATTGCATTCGTGACAGTGATAATTGGGGAATTATTTTCGCAGCTTGTTTAAGAACGAGTCATTCTGTTCTTAAGTGCAGCAAAGGCACCCTGCCAATGTCACGCTACGAAAATTAAAGAACAATAAAAAAATCGTTCTTCTGTTAGAATGTTCTTTAAGAATAAAGATGGCGAAATTTAAAAAGCAAAATAGGTTCCTGGAATTCGCTTTCGTTAGAATATATTAAAGGTCCTCAAAGAATACCACAAAAAGCATGCATATTTATAACTTTAAGAACTTAAACATTCATCTTTAAGAATGTGTGTGTGACTTACAGCGTTCTGCTTAAGCCTTTTTTCCGAACATAATTTTTTTTGGTATTTATTCACGTTCTACACGAACGATGGAAATTTCTGATCGTGCTTTTTTGACTGAAGATCAAGTGCAAACAAATTCCACGATGAATACCAGACGAGTTAATGATGTTATTCAATTCGAACACCGCCAATTATTCGTTTTCGCTTTGAAACAATTTATGCAAAGCAAGATGCACCGAAAAAAGAAGACATCGTCTCGTTTAAGCAAATTATATTTATCGTGTGATTATAATAATTGGTTTCGATTACGATGTAATTATTAATTACTACGATTTGGTAGATCTATAAAAAGAGTCGTACGTGCATAAATGGACAGAGGAGGGAAAAGTTATCTAATTTTCAATCTTTAAA
The DNA here is from genome assembly GCA_019973975.1 of Trichonephila clavata. NCBI lineage: Eukaryota > Metazoa > Arthropoda > Arachnida > Araneae > Nephilidae > Trichonephila > Trichonephila clavata. Next base: position 113,751 of record BMAO01027809.1, on the reverse strand, counting down.
CAAAATCAAAATTAAAAAAAGATAATTTTGGGAAGGTTTCAGATATTCACCAGGTGCTCTAAGTACCAGGCCATGTTCGGAAGTAAATGAGAAACTGTAATAATAATTACTTCAAGATATCTTTCTACATGAGGACACAAGTTTTCTAAAATGCCACGCTATTACCAATTTTATGTTATTTTGTTGGTGGTTATGACTTAAATTGATGAAAAACACCAATCACACCAGACATTATACGACAACTTAAATTTATTAAAATGAGGTATTTTAGATAAAAATTTCATAAAAATTATAACGAATTTCAAAGCCCTATATTTAAATTATTTTTTTACTCAACATACTTAACACAGTTATAAAAGAAATGAACTCTCTCTCTAAAATCAAAAATATATTCAAATTTACACAAAATTATGGCACACTGGAGATTTTTTCTTATAGAAAATTTGATAAAATGCTTGATGTTCGTAACAACAAACTGTTAGACATTTAAAAAAAATGTTGATATTACAGCTAAATCCTTCGTCATTGCTTTTATCATACTTTAAATAACATGTATACAAAATGTATAAGAAATACATTCATAAGTATTTGAGGTATCAGATTTCAACACTAGAGCGTCCGGGATTTAGATTACCCTTAAACGATCATCGGTGTCGTTTCGACACAACATAGCGATATAAAATAAATAAAATAATTGTAATGACTAAAATAATAGCACGGCTACTGTTCCTAAAGGTTTAGTTTTAGACTCTTTTATATTATTTCATGTAATTATCGTACATTATGACCCTTTATATCATAAGAAACTGACGTTGAGATTATGTTTCACGAAGCTTGTTGGACCACTGATTTGTCGCAAAACATTTCGAATTTCAAATCTGCTAGGTACATTACAATTATGCGGTATCCATTCTGTGCCATCTCTAACAACATATATATCAAGATTTACTAGAATATTATCAATTTCATCAGCACTTTCGTCAGATTCTTCGCAGCTCTCTACTTTCACTCAATATTATGTCTTAATGAGACTAAATTAAACCAAGACAGCTCAATCCGATTCGTTCCAGCAACCAAGTAGCAATTTCATCATGGATTAGACCATTTCTATGAGTCATCGTTTCAGGATGCACAAAGATCAAAAATCGAATGGTTTTTTTATTGCAGATAACCAAATACTATGTAACGAAACACTTAGACACAACGACATTAGACTAGCAGTCTCATTTCCACTGTGAACCCAATAACATTGCATTCAAGGTCAAATAAATGTGCGATATTACTTCCGGAAGTTTGTTTTACTAATGGTACATACATACTTAGTAAACTATCTTTTGCTGAACGATAGCCATTATTAATGATAGATTGTCTTGGTGTTGAAATGACACCAGCGAACGTTCTAGGTATATTTTGTAGCAAAATTTCTCCAAAATAACCAAAACCCATAAAACTTCTTCTGTGTAATCATCATGGAAAATATTTAAAAGTCACGAAAAATTTACAAATTTCCTGCAAAAATACGGAAAGGAGAACAAACTGAACAGGCTCCGGAGTCCAATCGACACCGACGGACGTTCTAGTGTTAAATAACATAACTTTGACAAAAAACACAATCTTCATAAAAGTTCAGATTCTTGTTTTACTAAAATAATATTTAATATCGGACGTTTAGAAGTCACCATTTTTCTAGTGTAGACATTCATGGAATAACGTGCGTGAGTGAGAGAGTGAATATTAATGTTATCTCGGACTTCGTTATCTTGAACCATGATCATGTGACGAGGATGACACCTGAGCTGGCACCCCCTCTTCTAACTTCCACATCGACGGGATGACGTTTAAGCCTTGACAGGTTGACGTGCATCGCCTTTCCCTACACGGCATGTCTTCAGCAGTACTAGATTCGAACTCATGACACGTTACCCTGATCATTAGGTTACCGCGGCCCCATGAAATAGCGTGGACCTTCATAAAATAACAGGGATAAGAAAAAAATTGAATTTCAGTCAAACATCGATTAAGAAATGTTGGCACGAAAGATAAATTTTCAATTTAGTTTCAGTCAACATTAAAGTATTAAACAATTTTCATTAGTACCGCTCCCCCAAAATGTATTAGGGTTGTTTTTAAGAGCTTTTAGTAACATATTTTTCAGAAAGGAAAGATGAAGAATAATTCAGCTTTCAAGAAAATTTTCTTTTAAAATAAAAAGAACCTTTTTTTATCAACAGATATTGAAATAATTAAGAATTTTACACGCGAGTTTGAAGATTTTCTACATTATTTTTAGCCTCTTTAACGAAATTATTTCTAATACATCTAACCATAAATTAGAAAATAGTGTGACGTAGTCACAAAGGAGAAATCGCTCCTATTCATGATTCATGCAACAGCTGGAGAGCACGTAGCTTTGACGTCATTGTGCTTTGTCGGACATCTGGACTATCGGCGCCGGTGTAACTGGTAAACACTATGGGCTGGACATCACTGCATTATTTTTCGTCCATAGCCAGTGATTGTCCGTATTGAAAGGCTGACGCCTCGGCAGACGGCGGCAGGTGGCATCAAAAGAGGAAAAGGCGGTGAGGTAGTTCAAGTACCAGATGTCAGCCAAGCCCTTGTCGCCGGAAACTTTTGTTATCCCTATACCAATGGCGGGCTAGGGAGATAGAGGTGCAGTGTAAAAAACCTTGAGGCCTGCCAATGGGGGTTGATGAGGGGCGTGGAGGTCACATGTTAAGGTCACGTATTAAACGAAAAGTATGGATGAATAATAACAGATGCGATTGGTCTATTGTCCACTTAAAGGAAGGAAAACAATAAAAGTGTCTGTTCGCATAAGGAACCTGAAAACACTAAGAAAGGGTAGCAGAGAGATGGTCATCAAAGGAGCTACGTTACAGGGGAGACATGCAGAGACAACACAACGCAAAACTTTTAATCTCTAACTTATTTATTGCAGGACTGCGCATAATAGTGAGTGTTCAAATTGTCCAGAGTTTTATAGGATAATTATCACGTGTTGTAGTCTGGCCAGCCGTAGATTTTACTTTGAAATAAGGGGGGTACCAAAACGTATTGTTTTAGTTCGAAATATCAAGAGCTTTTCAAGGAACCGAGCATACACTTCGAACTGTCGAGAGGTTCATATTATGGAAGGTTTTAATTATCGAAAGTTGACTGTGTTGCTCAAAAGTAACATATGCGAAATTTAATATCTATGTTGATAATTTATACGGTTAATAATTAATGTCGTACTGTACCCTTATCGTCGAAGTATATTATTATTGCATTCAGTACATTGTTATTGTATGGGAGAGGGGCGCGATGAAAATTATGATTGAAAATTGGGTCGCAAACATTACAAGTTTGAGAAGCACTGTGTGTGTGTGCTTTATCTTCAATATCTGGCAAGCAGTCGGACGCCAAACATCTTTGATTAAAGAGTTTAATATGACATTTAAATTTTACAATAACAAACATTAAAGAACATTAAAATCTTGAGCTACAATAAGAACAGATGCAGAAACTACTATACTTGGCATTACTACAACAAATGGGGACATGGATTCTATTCGATGTTCATGTCTCGACAGCAACCATTCAACTGACGGCTTCTGAAATGGTCCGCTAGAGGTCACTGTTAAATATTTGTTTGTTACAACAGTGTATAAAAATTTCACGACCTGAATTGACATAGATTTGCATTCTACGCCTATACATATGTTATCGTAAATCAGTTTAATAGGAAAAATAGAATATTTTTCAATAAATACTATTCAATTAATATTAAATGCATTTCTTTACCCGTTGAATTTCATCAAGATCCTTCATTTTCTGCTCTTTTATAATATCTTTTATATCCTCAAACATAAATATATATAGTAATTATAACTAATGCTGCTTAAAATTCATGAAGTTTTTACAGAAACTGGAACCTTGAAAGGATTTATTACTTTCACTATATCATGTTTAAAATATATTACCGATTATCTACTTTAACTATTAAAGAAAAGAAACAGGATCGAATTGCATTAAAGGTTAGATTAATGTTGCAATGCAGCTATTAAAAATGTTTTTACTAAGCGGGTAAGATCAAAGAACTGCGAAATAAAGAAACAGAATAGCTTCTCTATGATTTATCGAAAACCAAAATGTTGAAAATGAAATACAAGAAGAAAATGACGTTGATAATCATATAAATTTATTCAGCCCTTTTTCTCATTTGTGCTATTTATTTCCAGAAAACAATTAATTGAGTAAAGTTGTTCATTGCCAAATGATTGTATAAAAAAATTCCATCATTTAAAGAACTACAGATTAAAATATTGAATAGGCTTTAATTAAATAACGCATTATACTTAAGATACTCAACTTTGTCATATCATCTTTCTCTCACTTCTTTCTTTTCATATTTATTAGACATGCTTCGGCAGATATCTTTAATGACGTCATCTTTATAATCGAGATAATTGGTAGAGAAAGTTTGTACACTCTAAGAAAACTCGCCAACTGTTCTAAATTTTAAGACATATTTTATAGGTGTTTTTCTTTAAAGAATTTAAAATGAAGTATGCTATTTTTTACGACACAGCTGGTGAGGGAAACTCTCAACCAACTGAGCTCTACCACAGGGAGGTTCTCATAAAACCTTCTTTTTAATGAAGATGACACCAAGGAAAAGAGACACAAATGTGTCACGAAAACATTAAAATTTAAAACCACCTTGTTACGTTTATTAAAAATGTTTGTGTTCTCTTACAACCAGAATTCATCATAAAGGAATCACGATAAGTTTTTCTTTTAAAAATTGAATGGTTCAAGGAATTTTATATCTTGCTTGATTTAATACTTCTCTCGCTTTCGGCATATTTAAAACACCCATTAGATTTTTTTTAAAAAACTGCATTTGAAATGATCCGAAAATGTTCCATCCCAATTCGGTTCAATCATTAACCCCCGTAGATGTAATTACATAAATATTCTTTTAAAACAAATCACATGAAAAGAGCCTATAATATTTGATTTAATTCAATTCCCACCATTAGTTCACTCTCTCTATATATTTATGTGGGACGGCGTCTAGGGGAAGTTTCGATTTTAATGTTAAAATAAGCACGCAGAGTTAAAATAACCTAATTTATTAAAAACACAACTAAAACATTTACTATCTACAAGGGGTTTTAAATAATTCGAGATAGCACCATACTAATTCCGAAAACACGTACTCTTTCTCAAAACAACGGAGAGACCGATTTCCTCTGACCTGCCTTCGTTCAAGCTTTGGTGCAACTCTCAGTTTTTCTTTTCTGCCCCCTATAAATACATGACCTCATCGTATCGTCTTTCTTCTTGACTAACACGATTGGACTTGCATATTCAGAAGAGCTTGGTCTCACGATTCTTATCCAACCATTCGTCGATCTGTTTGTTGACGGTCTGATTCTCCAGAAACGACAAACGGCGTGCTGTTTGGTAAACTGGTATATCATCCTTCAGGATAATTCTCATGGATACATTTGTCGTTTCGGTCTTCTTAGGTGTATAGCTGTTGATTAGTTCAGAGAGTTCCTTTCTTATTCGAGGATTGATAACATGTTTAACTTCGATTTCGTCTTCAGTTCTTGCCTCATAAAACTGTGTATTCACAAACCACACCTTCTCTTCGTGTTTACGGAAATAAACACCTTTTTTATTAAAGCCAACAAAAGCTTGTTCCAAAATGTCCGATCCTATCACTGCCTGGAACTCCAAATGCACCGCAGGCACGACATGCCATATTACGGAATATTTCTCTCCATCCAATTCGATTTCTCGTTGGAACAATCCTTTTGTTTTGACTTCGTACTTTCCCAATCCAGATAACACGAAAATGTCCTTCGAGAGCTTCGATTGCTCGATAATTCCTTTGCTTACATCTTCACGAATGAGCGAAACTGAGCTTCCAGTGTCGATTAGAGCCTCAAAAGTCTTGTTTCCGATGGTTATTTTCCTGGTCTTAAATTCTGTCTTGCTGAATTCGAGAACAGATCTGGACCGGAGAGCTTGAAGATTTTTTGATTTTCGTACCCTTGTTGCGCTTTGTACAATCTATGGCATAGTGACCTGGTCCCCTGCAGTAGCTACATGTTACCTGTTTAACTCTTTTATCGTAAGTTCTCGTCGATTGAAAGCATTTTCTATCATTCCAATTATTTCCAAGGTGAAAACGTTCTTGCCTTTGAGAACAATTATCGTTATTGTTCGATCTCTTAGCAAATGAGTTTAACTGCTTTGGTCCTATAGTTCTTCGGACGTCCTCATAATCTTCCTTCATATTAAACTTATGATAAGTTTCGTGAAACAGTTTATTCGATGCTTGAACGTTTTCGGTGTTATTCGGCATACCGGCAGTCTGTTGCGCTTGTATTCGCAACTTCTCTAATTCGTATATATTCTCGTCTTTCTCTCTCATCCTTTCGCATATCCTCTCTCTCAGCCCTTTCTCTCTCTTCTCTTTCTGTACGTTCCTCCACTATGCTATCAAGCATCTTTTTAACATCGTCCTCAACGCAATCTGGGCTTTTTACGATCAGCTCCTTTAACTTCAATTTTGTGATACCTGCTTCGATAGTAAGATCCAAATCCTCGGCGAGTGACACCAAATCCTCTTTCCTTTTCGCGAGTAAGAATGCCATTTTTATACTCAGAATGGTGACCCAGAGAACAACTTAAATTTTTACCCAAGTTAAATGAGACAAAACTATTAAAATGACATGCAAAAAGTTTACTCACCTAAAAAGAAACAAAAGATAATTTAAATAAGATGCAATTATCAATTATAAACAATTATAGACAAAAATGGACTTTTTAAAGAATTCTCGGAACTTAAATCCTTTTACAAAACACAACAGTATTACAGTTAATATCAGTTTTATTTTTTATTAAAAAAAAAAACGCGTTCCTCTCATTTATCAAAAATAGATTACTAAGAAAAAACACTGAAAGTACTCAGTTATTAATCCAAAACTAAAAGAACATCAAATATCTATGTCTGCAATTAAACCAATAATAGTACCTAGTACTTCAAAATTCAATTTCAGATTCACAGAACAGGAAATATACAACACAATCATTTATTTAATTTTCGCCTATTACTCACACAATACTAAAAAAAAGGATACTAGCACAATTCAATGTAATTCTGAAGACACTTTACCTTGACCTCGATGACACAAGAAATCTTGTTTCGTGTTGATAACTCGCAATTCGATGTAGTTCCAAAGGTTCTCTCGTCAGTGTTGACCTCAATGATCAAGGCAATCCCGTTCAATTCGTTCAGTATCTCGTTGAGTCGCTGGGCCTCCAGTTTTGGTTGACTGCAGCTGACGTGGAAATTCGCCAAGATTCTGTGCCTCTAACCAAGTCAATGGACTCCTTTCTCCTGTTGACTGTTCTCGCTGAAGTATTTCCGTATCTCTCGTAAAATTTCTTATCCAGCTGAAGGCTTCGCCGGGTCTCTATTCGATGCAAGGTAAGGTCTATGTACCGCTCAGGAAATCAAAAATCGATGAGGAGGTAAAACTTTTAAAAAATGCTCTTAGATAAAACTTTGAATAGTTTAAAAAATTCTCGGTCGAACCCCCAATTTGTGGGACGGCGTCTAGGGGAAGGTTTGATTTTAATGTTAAAATAAGCACGCAGAGTTAAAATAACCTAATTTATTAAAAACACAACTAAAACATTTACAATCTACAAGGGGTTTTAAATAATTCGAGATAGCACCATACTAATTCCGAAAACACGTACTCTTTCTCAAAACAACGGAGAGACCGATTTCCTCTGACCTGCCTTCGTTCAAGCTTTGGTGCAAATCTCAGTTTTTCTTTTCTGCCCTCTTTATAAATACATGACCTCATCGTATCGCGCAGCTAAAACTCACGTGGTTTCGATTAGTGGTGCCATCTCTTACAATAAAAATCAAAAGAAGTAAAAGAAAACTTGCACTCCTTTCCTACATTTATATATATATATATTTATCTTGTTCAAATTTTCAAACGTTAATAAAATGCATTTTAAAGCACTCAATTGAGATGAAATTTTATATACACGATTATTTCGGATGACAACACAGTAATTTAATTAATATTGATAAAAATTAATTGATTAAAGCTAATTATTCAAATAATTATAAATACAGTCACTTTGGCATCATTTTTGGTGACTTAGTGACCATTTTGGCGACTTGTGTCAAAACTTGAAAATTTTTTCTCACATCTTACAGCGCTCATTTGAGTTGAAATGTTCTATACACTATTGTTTTGGGTGACAACACGATAATTTAACTATAATTAATTAAATTTAATAGACTGAAATTAATTATTTGAAGAATTACAGGTACAGACGCGTTGGCTTCATTTTTAGCCACTTGGGTCAGAACTTAAACAGATTTTTCTTTTCTCACGTTTCAAAGTATTCAATTGAACTGAAAATTTATATAGACAATGATTTTGGGAGACAATACAATACTTTATTGATATTTAATAAAAATTAAGTGCCATTTAATGTTGTGATTCTGTCATATGTATATACATATTTATATTAATTGTACCTATTTAATAGAAAGTAACTACTTTTTTTTGTTGATTTAAGTAGGAATTGACTTTAAATTCGCATTCCAAAAGAACACGAGGGCTATTGGCGACTTAATTCCGAACCACAAACAAGTGAAAAGGACGACACCTGAGTTGATACCCCCCCCCCTCCAATTACAAACTACCGCCCAATGCGGGAGGATTTTGAGCCTTGGCAGAGATCTACTGTGCATCAGCCCCGAAAGGTGATGAGTTCGTGACCATGACCAGTCAGTTACCATGGCTACAAGTTCATACAAGAGAAGAAGTATAAGATACATATTTTTAGCTACATAAACGTATCCGATTACTTATGTATTTAACAACTGAATTTTCTAGAAACACTTCGTAAGAACAATAAAGATTATAGCTCATTGAATTCTCACATGGTATAATATAAGAAATAGAGAGGTTGTGTTAACTGGCCCTCAATCAAAATTTCAGAATATCTCGCCAAAAAATCTTTTTTAGTTTATTTTATAGACAGAGTTGAAAGTCGAACGCAAGATTTTCTGATATAAAAACAGTTCGTTACCCTTTACCATTATTATATACAGTGGTGGCCAAAATTGTGGACACTTCTGAAAATTCTTGGTTTTTTTTTTTTTTAATTTGTATGTTATACTTATATAAATGCTACATTTCACACAATATTAAGTTGTATGTATCATTTTAAAGAGAATTAAATACTAAAATCAATACAAAAAACAAAATTCAACTACTTGCAATACAAAGTAAGTTAAACTGCAAAAACTATCGATACACATTAGGTACTGATGAATCGCATCCAATTTTGTTTAAATTTTCTTACAAAGTATTTTTTCTAGGCATTCTTTCTTCTAGACATTCTTGAAATTTTAAGGAAAATTTCCATTATCTTCTAAATTCCTTCAATACTTCATGTAAGGATTTATTGACTTAATCTATTTAGCATACAGTAGCCCCTTTAATTTCATGGACAGTCGAGAATCGAACCCAAGACCTGCTGATGATAAAAACAGTTCGTGTGTGTAACCCATCATCACTACTACATATACTATGATGAAATATCATTAATAAATAATAATCGCAGTTTGGTTTAATTCGAATTTTTATTCCACTGCAACTACTACATGAATACTTTTGCTGCCACATAATTCTCGTACATCAAGAATGAGATATTATACCTATACTCTCATTTGCATCACACCACGGGTGGGTTTTGAATTGAAATATATTTTTTCTTTGTTTCAAATCTTTTATAGAATTAGGACTTGAACACTCGCTTCAATTTAAACATAGCCAGCCACGAAACACGAAATTAATCAATGATTTCTGGAGCTGCTAGTCCTAACACGAACATGATGTGGAAGTTCAAAAAGTTAGTACCACTTTAAGTAAGAAAGAGAGTTTTACTTATGTGGTATTGTAAAGCAACACAAGGCTACTAGCAACGGACTTCATAATTTTGAACTTCAGTCAAATGAAGGCAGCTAACACTCCCTTTCTTAACTACCACACCATATCAACGGACGACGGACACTGAGCTTTGACAGATTTAACGTGCAGCCATTTTAAGTGTTATGTTTTGCCTTGTTTCGAATAACGAGATTCGTCGCCAAGGTTTCTGCGCCACCCATCCGATAGTGATGCTGAATGCTGTGCATGGGCTCGAATCCCGGAGAAGACAGGGATGTTTCTCTAAATAGCCGTCGAGCCACATGTCCACTCGTGAAATTGGCGGAATCACCTTCAGGGTGTTCTTTCTCAAAATTGGGGGAAACTGAGCTAAATCTTACCGTCACCTGTAGGGTGATCAAAGCTACGTCCAACGAAAGGCGTATAATTTAGCCCTTTATCGTGATACATTTAATTGGCTTAGATCTGGCCTTAGCCTATCAGGTGGAATAAGCAAGAACAACAACAATAACCAAGTTTTTCTTCTAATGCAATATTAATACCCAATCAGCCAAAACTAACCCCTGAATTAACACATCTCTTAATGTCCCGGGTCTAACATATAGATGGCGCTACCTTCTAACTTTTCTAATTTAGTAGTACTAACTTTCAAATGGTACGTGTCAAAATTTCGTGATAATATCTTGTTTAGTTGTAAAGTTACAGCGGTTTTGGTGAAACAACTTTTGTTTGTTTGGAAACCATGGATGAAAAAGAACTTCGTGTGTTAATTAAACATTGCTTTTTGATGAGGAAAAACTCTATTCAATAAACACAATGGCTTGATAAGTGTTATTCGAACTCTTCTCCATCGCTAACAACGGCTGAGATGTGGTATACAGACTTAAAACGTGGTCGCACAGACACAAACGACGCTGAACGTTCAGATCGCCCAAATTCTGCAGTTGTTCCAGAAAACACCAAAAAGTCCTCAAAACTGCTTAAACCGATCGTAAATTGAAGCTGCGAGAGATAGCATAAGATTTAAAGATATCAGAAAGCAGTGTATTCACTATTTTGTATGATTATTTGTCACTGAGAAGGTTGTGTTCAAATTGGGTGCCACGTTTGTTCATTGTCGATCAAAAACAACAATGCATCGACGACAATTCAGAGCGTTGTTTGGAGCTGTAGGATTTGTTACAAACATATGTGACGATAAATGAAAGATAGATCCATTAACACACTACACACCTGAATCAAAAAGATCATCAGCTGAGTGGACAGCAGCAGGTGAAAACCATCCAAAGCGATCAAAACTCAAACGTCAGCTGGCAAGGTTATGGCGTCCGAATTTTGAGATGCACATGGAATTTTGTTTATTGACTACCTAGAGAAAGGCAAAACAATTAATATTGAATATTACATGGGGTTATTTGATTAACTGAAGGGGAAAAAAGAGGAAAAATGTCCTCAAATGCAAAAGAAAAAAGTGCTGTTTCATCAAGACAATGCTCCGTGCTACAAGTCCATGAAAACGATGGTCAAATTGAATGAATTGAGCTTCGAATTACTTTCTCATCCACCATACAGTCCAGATCTGGCCCCAGTGACTACTGGATGTTTGCAGACCTTAAATGAATGCTACAGGGAAAGAGTTTTGGCTCGAATGAAGAAGTGATTGACGAAGTTGAAGCCTATTTTGAGAGCAAAGACAAATCGTTCTATGAAAAAAGTATTAAAAAATGAGAAGAGCACTGAGCTGAATGTATCACTCTTGAAGGGGAGCATCTTGACAAATAATTTTCAATTTTGGCTAAATGTTGTTTTTTTATTAGTTAGTTCCGGGACTTATTGAGTGATGTGTTACCACGGCCTTAACAACTATGGCAGATTAAAATAAAAAAGAACTCACTAGTTATCTTAATCATATTCAGCTTATCAATTCCTTACTCAAAGCTTTCTTTCAACATAATCTTAAGTATCCTTCATTTTATTCCTTCCCCTAAAATCCCATCTTTAAAACATCCCTCCTTCTTTAAGAAAAAAAGGGGATGGAGGGGGAAAAGGGAAAAAAAGCATCATCTCCAAGTCGAAGAAACGTGTAAGAAGAAACTAAAGCCCTCTTTTAATACCATCGAGAACTTTTCCGGGAGGAAGAGTTCAGAAGGAAGAGCAGGGGTGGAGGTGGAGGCAGAGAATCGATTCCATCTTTCCTATTCTACATAAATCTTTCATGCTGCACAGCGTCACCAGGGGGTGCTTTCATTTGCATAGCCCCTTCTCCTATTTTCTTTAGCCCTGGCTTCCTCATCCATTCCGGCCTTTAATCCTGGCCCCTTCCCTAGGGAGCGCGGGAGCTCATTTTGCATTTTCCTCTCTTTCTTGTGGGTCGTCGCGCTGCTTTTGCAGAAGTCCAGGAGTGGAGTGTGTTTCTAGGGGGTTGGCCCCTGGAGACCACGACTCGGATGTCGAAGCCGCTGAAAACGCCTTTCGCGGTACACCTCTTGGGGGCGGTGAACCAAAAACGGAGATGGAGTTTTCGGTCCAAGATGATGGGATGCGATCGGGGGATTGGAATAGGAATTGTGACCTATAAATTGGGGATAGGTTTTGGTGAAGTAAAGAATTTTTTTAAAAATATATCAATGCGATGAATCCCTTTCTTTTTGTAAAGGTACAAAAAAAAATCTTTAACTCTTAAGGTGTATCCGACTACTTATGTAGGATAACTTTTTTTTTAAAGAGGTATGGGGATTTTTTGAGGTTTTTAGATTTATTTAGTACGTTTTAAGAAAAATATGCTAAAATTAAGAAAAAAAAAGAAATTATTATTACTAAAATGGATAAAAAGTGGTCAAAATTTACAAAAAATTACATAAATGGGGCCCATTCTGAACAAAAAGTTTATGAATAGATTTTCAATTTTTATGTGTTGCTTTGCTATTTATTTTAAAATTACCTTCAGGCTAAGAGATATTTTAATTTTTATAAAAACTAGAGCACTTTGTCTTGGTTATCAGATGAAATTGCTTAAAAAATGGTAACGGTCCTTAGCACTCGTGAATAGTTAGTAGGGTTGCCGAATCTAACGTAATTAACGGAAATTACTAATTGCAGATACCTAACGGTCACGAATAAGTCTTTTATTTTAAGAATGAAAAAATAGGGTTGCTAGCTTAGCGAACTTATTGTTCAACTTGGTAGCAAAAAAAGCACAAAATCTAGGGGTGGGCTATAATAGCTTCCACACCGCTTTACTTCTGTCTAATCAAACGTCTTGCTAAAATCAAGGTGTCGCAGTAGTATAGTTGGATGCAACGGTGTAGAGAGGTTAATGTACGTTAAACTAGTCGAGGCTCAAAGCTCTCACGTTGGCGGGATGAAGAAGTTTGGACAGTGGAAGACAAGTTCAGGACGTCAAGACGTCTTCATCACGTGATAAAGGCTCAAAATCCGTCGTGAAAATCTCTCGCATTGCTTAAGGATGTGACGTAAATAAACATTCTTCCCTAAAAAATTGTTTTTTTTCCCCATTTAACTTCGTCTGTTATCTATTAGTCAGAAATTTTCAGTCGCTCACAAAATAGTTCCAGAGCAGCTTTATTTCAAACTATCTAATAATCTAGCGACAAAAATTTCACAAAATGTGTTCTAATTAATTAGGAATATATGTAATATATATACTCTTTACCATACTGAAATTAAATAATATATCATGGAAATCCAAAATAAACCAAATGACATTATCATTTTCCAACTATTTTAGCCAGGAATGCCAGTTACCTGTGGCAGAATATATTACATATTTAATAAGTGTGTATATATATCTAATTCATTATCTTCCGTTTTTATATATTCTGAAATTAATCTTTACTCCGCATTTCTCGTAAGTTTCTTTTTCGAGAAATGCTTTCAATTAAAAAAAATCTATGTTTATTATCGCACACATCTCTTGATAATAAAATAAATTCTTCTAAGATCCACAGCAATCAGAGAAATGGAATTCAATATTTTATGAACGAAGAGTTGCTCATGGATAAATTAAAAGTTAACAGCGCGGGATTTGTTTGACTCATTAATTTTTATCTTAGTTAATTTCTGGTTAAAAATCAAACATGTGTAGTGTATAGTTTCACGTGCATTTCTCATTTAAAAAGAAACGTAGTAATGTACAAGTTAAATAAAAATGATGGACCCAATTTTAAAAAATCATATTTTCGAAACAACTGCATATATTACAGTAAGTGATATTTTAATGTAAAAAGAAATTTACCAAGTTTCTTTCCACCAATGAACAACAACACATTCAAGTGAGTGAGTGAGTGAATATTAACGTCGCACCATTCAGCTATACACGAGGGCTTTTCGCAACGGACCTCATAATTTTGAACCATGGTCAAGGGACGAGGACGACACCTGAGCTGGCACCTCCAACTCCTAACTACTACACCACACCAACGGAAGAACATTTAAGCTCTCTACAGATTTGACGTGCATGGCTCCCACGGCGGATCTTTAGTGGTACTGGGCTAGAACTCATGACAAGCCAGCAACGATCCGATACCTTGACCACTACACTACCGTGGCCATCAAGACATTCAAGTTCGCTGTGATTAAAATCCAAACACGGCGACAATGACAGAGAAAAGTTTTTGCGTATTAGAGTAAACACGGGCTTTTTCAGTCATTCTGGTGCAACGGGCATTTTGAAATATCTACGGGAAAGAAGCGCTAACAATCGAGAACATTCTGCGATGGGATCATCCATTTAAGACAACAGGTTGCTTGTGTAAAGAAAGGTCGGCTAAGCGTCCTGGAAGGAGCAATGGAGAGGGTGAGGCAGAGTTTTGTTTGAAGTCTGTGAGAGTTGCCACCTGTGAGCTTCGAATGCCTCAGAAAACGGTATGGAAAATGTTATGAAAAAATTAAATTCCCAGCCGTATTATTTGCAATTGACACAATAAATAACAGAGGATGATAAGTAAGCATTGTGCTCTATCAATGCTTTACTAACCATTGATAGAGCATTGTTACAAAATGTATGAAACGAACATTCTTGTTTTTCCCACCCTCTCCCTTCAGCACATCATATACTATCTGGCCAAAAGTATCCGGACACCCTTTAAAAAGTGGTTCTGGCTAGTAACGCAATTTGATACGTAATTGAAAGCTGTAAAAGTGATGGTAGTGGTTTGTCAGATAGTATTTATGCGTTTGTGAGGCAATGAGTAAGTCAAAGAAGCTTAGTGAGTTTGATCGTGGCAGTATAGTGGGATGCCACCTTTGTGGGAAATCAGTTCGTGAGATTGCTGACATTCTACAAAAGCCTAATTCTACTGTGAGTGATGCAATTTTGAAGTGGAAACGTCAAGGAAACGGCAGAAAAACGAACCGGTAGGCCGAAAATACTTGGTGAACGCAGCCGCAGAGCTCTGAAAAGGGTAGTGAAACAAAATCGCAAGTCCTCGTTGGTGGAAATTTCTCAGGAGTTCCAAAGTTCATCAGGACTCTCCTTAGAGAGTTAAAAAACTTGGGATTCCATAGTCGTGCAGCCGCTCACAAGCCAAACATCACTCCACAGAATGCGAAGCATTGATTGCAATGGTGTAGAGCCCACCGTCATTGGACTGTGGACGTATGGAAAACTGTTCTTTGGAGTGACGAATCTCGCTTTACAGTCCGACAGTCGGATGGATGCGTCTGGGTTTGGCGGATGCCCGGCGAAAGTTTCTTTAGTGACTGCATTGTTCCGACTGTTAAGTTTGGTGGTGTAATCATAATGGTGTGGGGTTTTTTCTCGTGGTTTGGCCTGGGCCCGTTAGTTCCTGTGACTGAAAACATGAACTCTGAGATGTATGTGGACATTCTGGACAATGCTGCACTCCCAACTCTATGGCAATATTTCGGGGAAGGCCCATTTCTGTGTTCCAGCAGATAACTGCTCCATTCACACATCAGGCTTGCACAGACGTAGTTTAACGAAATGGGTGTTCAAAAACTGGACTGGCCTTCTCAGAGCCCCGATCTTAATCCCATAGAACACCTTTGAGATGAATTAGAGCACAGATTACGTAGCCAGCCAAATCTACCATCCTCACTGCAAGCATTCACTTCAGCTGTGATGGATGCCTGGAAGACAATTCCTATGGTCACCTATCAAAAATTGGTGGAAAGTCTTCCCAAACGTGTGCAGGCTGTCATATATGCAAAAGGGGGACCAACATCATATTAATATGTGCCTCAGGACGCTCTAAGTCCATACCACTGGGTGTCCGGATACTTTCGGCCAGATAGTGTAGTTCCTATGTTTTGTGTCATTTAATCCGCAAGGACCATTGAATGCTTGGGTGCTACTATCTATTACTTCAGTAGAAATCCGTTATTTCGATAGGTAGGATAATACAAGAGTTAAGAGTTTCAGTAACAAACACACACTATACCTTATATCAATATTTTAGATGTAACATCATGTTTTAATGTCAAATCTCACAAACTGATTAAATCATCTTCAAACGTAAGTATGAAGTGATGCATCTGGCAGATACCAAGCGCCTACGGAGGTAACTTCTTGAAGCACATCTAGCGGAGAGTTAAATCTTTGGGGGTTTGAAAATGATGAATTGATTAATTGGAAGTTTATTAGCGTCTTACATATAATTGAGGACTGTTAGCGAGGGAGCTCATAATTTTGAGTCATAGCTAAAGGATATCTGATCCTGCAACACATTTTCCCAACCTCCCCATCCAGCTGACGTGATATATTTGAGCCTCGACTGATATAAAAACGTGCGCCAGTCCCACTAAATGACGCAACTTCAGTGATACCACAACTCAACCCGATGACTCAACAGAAACACCGTCCACGAGCTAGTAGCTATGACCACTGGGCAGTCTAGACCATGGGAAATTTTTCAATAGTAGTTAAGCAATGGTAGGCAAGTTAGGAAAGTGAATCGATTGATTTTCAGCGGTCCACCAAAGGATCGATTTTCTCTTATGGAACTAATGACTTCCCAATGATGACGTAGTTTTGAGTGGGAAAGTATCCAAAACAGGTCAATACCGAAGCTTAAGTTTTAGGGTTTGTCAACCTTTGACCTCCCTTTGACCTTTTTGACCTCCCAATATTTATCTTAACCAGCCGACGCAGTTCCCACGGCAATCTCCGGCTTCAAAGTAGACCTCACGAGGGGTGACAAGTACCGGTGGCCAAATAGTAATCCTGGCCACGTCCAAACAGAAATAATTCTACTTGACGTGTTTCTCTGACATATTCCACCTTTAAAGAGACACGGAGACGCCCCAACAAACTCTTAGACTTTCCCCCCAGCCTGGTTTCCAAATTTGCTTGTACGCTGTCACACCTACAGTGACTTATCAGATCTCCAGATAACGAGAAGCCTTCACACATCAGATATCCAGCTTTAACAGCTCTTCATCAGATTAATTATTAATTTCTACTTCAAAGCAGCACGAGGACTCATAAGGAAAGGAGGTAAAAAGGTTTCGTTGTCATCTTCCCTAACTGATCATAATTCGAAATTGAGATTCTTTTGCCCAATGACCATCGTGTTACCTGTACTACTGTAACGTTAAAAATAGTACATACTGACGTAATCATTCCGATTAGTTTAAGATATTGGCTAGGAAAGGTTGAAAAAAGTTATGCAATAATTACTTTCAGCTCAAATTCCAAGATACTTAAAAGTTTATTGACTGAATGAGTTGGTGAGTATTAATTAAGTCGCACTAAAGAGCAGGAATACTGGCAGCGGACTTCGTGATTTTAAACATGGTCAAGTGACGACGACATCTCGATGTTGGTACCCCATCTTTTAGCTAACGTACGCACTTTGAGCCTTGATAGCCCTTGTACACGTCGAGTTTTCAGTGTCAATAGGGCTCGAAATCATGACATGTAACCAGACCACAAGGTTACCTTGGCCACTTCATTGATTGAAAGTGGCAACCATTTTTGAACACATTTATGAGAGTTTCAATGCTGATTTCTGCTTAAGAAGTTTTAATTAGCTTCGTATAAGTTTTTATAGAATGTAGGTATATCACCCCCCCCCCTAAAGTGAGTAGGATTCGTGGATAGCTGATCCTGTGCATTGACAATAAACAGTCGGCTGGGGCGCATAGTTGATTAGGCGCTGACTTTGTACCCTCAAGATTGCGGGCTCAACCCCTGCCCAAGTTAGTGGATTGGCAGCGTCTATGTCGTATGATTATTTGGCATACAAAAGATACATTGAGTACCTGTTTGGATTGGGCCCTTTCGCCAAAAGTCAGAGCTCAGGTGCCTCCAATAAAAGAGGAAACTGGGTATCAAAATTACATTATGGCAATTGGTATCCACCTAAAGGATGCAATACTAAAACCAGAGAATGGTTTAGGTCTGCAATGGTAAAAATACCAATCCACAGCCGCATTGAAAAGAAAAGAAAAACATTAAGAACAAATAAACGTGTTTTGTCACGATGCTACATCAGACTTCTAATTCCAAATTTTGCACAATCTTTCTCCCAACTCTCTGATACCTTGAACAGACATTGAATTACGCACCTTTGAGCGGTGGAAACTTTTTCAAGGGAATTGGGGTTATTAATCCTAATAGAAGTAATAATGTTTCAATTTTACCTCCCCAGTGCCACCATTTCTCGTAGTAACTCATATGCTGTGTATTGGAGAGAAAAGAAAATGCATACATAAGGAAATGTTTCTCTGAAATAAGTAAATACTTCGAAAATACTATCAAAGTCATTTTATTGCATTCTAAGGCCTTTGTGTGGAATTATTTTACCAATAACAGCCCAAAGAAAAGGATCGTATTTCAGAAAGACGTATATATGCGTCTGAGGCATTTAATGCACTGGTTGAGTGGGACGTATATACACGCTAGCGGCAGTTAAGTGGTCAAGGAATATAGCCATCCCATTCATTTTCCCAACACATAGGATTTTCATAATTGATTATTGGAGGTTCAAACCCAGGATTAATTTTTGAATTAGTTTGTAGGTAAGGTTTTCATTGTTATGTAACAGTTGGAGTGGTTGTGTTTATTAAAGTCACACTTTAAGCAACACGAGGATTATTGGAGACGAACCTTGTAATTTTGAACCAATTAGTGAATTTTTGATTTTGTTTTTTGGTCAATTGAAGAAAATGACGGCACCCCACCCTCCTAACTTCCAAACTACGCCAACGAGAGGACTCAGAGCCTCGACAGATTTAACAAGCATCAGATTCTGTACGAGAGGGAGGGGTCTTCAGTGGCATCAGGGTTTGAACCCGTGACTCAATATCGTTGGTCATGAGTCCGTCGTTATAACCACTAGGCAATCACTACCCCATTTAATAACTAGAGTGACGGACGTCGTAATTTTGAATCATGGTCAAGTGACGAGGATGACATCTGAATTGGCTCTCCCCTAACTTCCACACCACACCAATGGAAAGACATCTGAGCCTCGACATATTTAACGGGCATTGACCTCCTCAGCAAGGCAGGTCTTCAGTGGCACAGGGCTCGAACCGATGACACGCCACAGTAACGAGTCCATTACGTTGACCACTAGACTACCGTGACCATCAACTGGAAGAGAAATTTAAACACTAATAAAGATAATTCATCAACTTAGAATGCAAATTGCTAAATTAAATTCAGCCTTAATGCTTTCAGAGGTGGAGTGTGCAATTTGGGAGAGTGAGATTATTGCTTAGGTACCTAAACCTTGGCTCAAAATCACAGAATTCGCCAACAATACTTTTCTGTGTTTTTCTAACACGACATATTGATCTACCAAAAAAAACTTTACATTTTTTTATTAATTTACTTTGAAGTAAAAAGACAAAAATATTAGAGATGGTCATAAACTTTTCATTTCCTATCACAGCACCTTTTCTTAAAATTTTTCAAAAGTAAACTGGTTGTTTTATTGAAATTGGATTGTTAGCAACACAGGGACTACGAGAAACATTTAATTTTGAGAGAATGAGTTGAGAATATAACATATGAGCTAATATTCCACTCATTTTTACACTACACCGAAATGGAATATTTCGTACTAGGATGGTTTTCACCCCCTATAAAATAGGCGGCAGCGACTCCATTTCGTAACTCGTCAGTTAATGAGCTCGCTACTGTGTACTAGGTCCATTCCCAAGACTGAAAAAAAAACTTTGATAAAGAATTTCAAAAGTTAACTTTAAGAACTAACTCTTAAACCTCGATTAAGTGAAATATAAAAGTAGTATTCCCTTAGAGAAACAAATTTAAGTTCTCTTAATGCATATGTGATTTAAAACAATAAATTATTTGAACTAAATTCATAACTCTTTGCTTATCTTTTAATTATTTTATCATTAATGTCGATTAGTTCATCTAACAGAAAGGGGTGTGCTCTGAAATATATCTTTCTCCAACTAATATTTTCCTAAGGAATTGCATTTGATTATCTTTCAAGAGTTTAAATTGTGGTACTATGAAATGCTTAGTATAACTGCAGTACTCTTTATTGTACAACCGCTCTTTTTTCCTCTTCGTCACACACCACATACACACACTCTTTTCATCTTTCTCATGCATACCTTCTCTCTCATACACTTTTCATCCTTCTCTCCCCCTCTCATACACTCATTTCCTTTTCCCGCTCTCTCATGCATTCTTTTTCTCTTTCCTGCTCTCACACATTCCTTTCATCTTTCTCTCTTTCCTGCTCTCACATACTCCTTTCCTCTCTCCCTCTCTATCACAAGCTCATTTCCTCTCTCCCTCTCTTTCGCATGCTCATTTCATCTTTCCCCCCTTTCACATGCTCATTTCCTCTTTCCCTCCCTTTCACATGCTCATTTCCTCTCTCCCTCTCTTTCACATGCTCATTTCCTTTTTCCCTCTTTCACATACTCCTTTCCTCTTTCCCTCTGTCTCTCTCACATACTTACTCTCTTTTTCACTTTGTCTCACCCAAACACTTTTCCTCTTTCTCCCACTCATATACTTACTCTATTTTCCTCTTTCTCTCTCATCCACACTTTCTCTCTCTCACACACACACACTATTTTCCTCTTTCTCATATTCATTTCCTCTTTTCCCTCTCTCAAACACCCCTTTCCTCTTTCCCTCTCTCACACACTCCTTTCCTCTTCCCCTCTGTCTCTCACACACAGACACTTCTTTCCTCTTTGTCACATACACCCTCTTTTCCTCTTTCTCCTACACACATACTTACACTGTTTTCCTGTTTCTCTCATACATGCCCACTTTTCCTCTTTCTCACACTCCTTGCCTCTCTCTTCTCCCCTCTCTCTCACACACTCTTTTCCTCTTTCTCTCACACACAGCTCTTTCTTCTTTTAAACATTTTATTTGTCGGAACTATGTGCCCACTTTAGTTCAGACTCTTTTACTTCTGGCGAAAAAAAAACCTTAAGTTGAATTATATCGAACGGTTAATAAAGTGCATTGATTCCAATTTATCCCAGAAAGATGACGGGTCTTTCTAATCAAAATGGTTGATAAATCAATGAGACCAAAAGTGATTTTTTTTTTTTTGTTTTTTTGCGCAACATTAGACTCGTTTGAAAATTTGATTTAATTAATCCAAAACGTATTGATTAATGGCATGAACTAAGAAAAAATAATGATGAATGTTTGTCATGTGATGACTATGTAGAAGCTTCATCATCACTTATGAATCAGAAAATCTTAGTACCAATTCTTATTGTTGAAATACTTATGCACACAGTACACATACATATATTTGCAACAAATACAGTACATGTAGTACATACACATAATACAAATTCAATAAACATAGTTAGAAAACTTGATTATTTAAGGTTTCATTAGATATTTAGTCTAAAGAGGCATGAATACTTGCACAGAAATTAGCAAAATACACGACTGCAAAAGAAAAAAATTGACCCAACCCCTTCACCTGGAATTGTCTGCAATGGCAAGTCAAAGCGCTGCTGTAGGAAATGCTACCGCTATGTTTGCTCAACCCTTGCAGAAATATTTTGTCTTGAAAGGATTAAGGTACTTCTTTTCACATTTGTATCGTTCATTAAACTAGAGTATTAAGAGATTTATATTAAACTAGAGAAAGATTTCGAAAAAAGGTTATATTTTATTTTATAATAAAAATAATTATGCAATTAGAGAGCGCTTTTATTGTCTTCAAGGATTAGAGAGGTCAATTTGATATAACGTTGCAACCTACGTCAAGATGTTTTATGTTTTCTTACCACCAGGATTTGAGCGATGAAATGTTTTATCTCTCCTTAAACGAATGTTTGAAGTAAAAATTGCATGAACCCTGCATGCAAACAATGTTCCATTTGCTAACGACCCCTCCATTATTTTTCTTCGCCAAGCGCGCATGGTTCTTATTGGCTAAGAGCTGCACCTCATTGCCTGAGACTAATTCATGCAAAGTAATGCCCCTTTGGGGGTCCCCAGGCCCCGAGCTCATTAAAGTATGGCCTCCGAGGCCATATTTTTCGTCTTATTTTCTATCGCGGACCATTGTGCGATTGAAAAAGGAAGGGGGGAAGGGATGCCAAACAGAACAACAACCCTCCACCCCTCTGCAACCCCAGGAAATGAAAAACCTTCAAGATTGCAAGGGCAAAACAAATTTCTGCACTATTTTTAAAAAGTTACAAGTTGTGAGGTGGTTTCTATTAGGATGGTGCTGTGTTTCCTTGTTGCTTTTGGCTCAGCCATGCAAGAGAAGTGGGGTTTTTTACGTCGCGTTTGATTTTTTTTTTTTTTCTAAAGGTAAGGAATGTCTAATTTAGTTTTCGGTGGCATTGTGGGAGTGATAGGTGAATTGAATGCCAAGAGTGTATAATGAGATTTTTTTATGTAAAAAGAAAAAAGTTGTGCATTGAGTCTGTTTAATAGATAATTGTGAATTAAAATGTGTACATAATTCAAGTAAAGATGAAAATCTCGCAAAGTAATGCAATTGTAGAATATATTGCCTTGCTCTTTATTTTTTCGATTGATTTGTGTGAAAATTCCAACATTTAATGTTTTTGAGGGTAAAAATTTTTTCAAAAAATAGGTACACTATTTACAGCTGTCATTAAAAGTTACAAAAAAAGCCTAGAAAATCTCATCCTTTTTAAACTTAAAAAAAAAATCATTACCATTCACAAGGAATGAATCAAGCCAAATAAATATTTTCTGTTTACATGTTTAGGACGAGTGAGTGAGCAAGTCGTACGTCGCACTAAAAAAAAATGGGGCTACCGCCAATTGTCGAGGTCCGTCGCCAATAGGGCTATTGGCGATGGACCTCACAATTTTGCGCAATGTTCAAGTGACGAGAACATCTCAGCTGGCACCCTACTCTCCTAGCTTACACACCACTCCAAAGTGACGAATTTGGACCACGATAGATTAAAAGTGCATAAGCTCTTCTGCACGGCGCGTCTTCAGTGGCTCTAAAGCTCAAACTCATGACGTGCCGGCCACGAGTTCGTGACCATAACCCCTCAGCTACAAAGGCCATGATACGACGAGTGAAAAAAATAACTCAAAACTCGACCTCATTTTCTAACCAAAAACATGGCTCAAAATTATGAGATATTATTTGTGTTCAGTGGGCAGTCGGTTGTTGATTGATTGTTTATTAAAATCACTCACTCTGATACTATACGAGGGTTATTGGCGAAGGATCTCATATTTTTTCAACTATGTCCAAAGTTATAAAGACGATACCTGAGCATATACTCCACTAACCAAACTCCTACAGCATATCAACTAGAGTACTTTGAACCTAAACAGTATGTCGAACAAAGAGAGGCAAACGGAAAAAAGTTCACACAACAAACAAAAAAACCGCTTTTATATTTTTTTACCTATATTCATATCGTTTTAAAGCATCTTTGCTATCTAAAATAGGTTAATAAAATAAATAAAAGAAAAATTGTTGCACATTATACCAATATTTATTTCTAATAACAGCAGCATAATAGAAAATCTTGATCATAATAATATCTGTCAATCAGGACATACTCAATCGTGCCTCATTCAAAGAAAAAAAGATATAATTTTGTTACTCACTTCCTCGGTACGGTCAGGTGACGATGATGACACTCGTGAGGGTACACGACTCTCCCAACTTCCACAGCACACAGTGGCCGCGGTAGCCAAGTGGTCAAGGTATCGGATCATGGCTAGCGTGTCATGAGTTCGAGCCCAGTACCACTGAAGATCCGCCGTGTAGGGGAGTGATGCACGTTAAATCTGCCGAGAGCTCAAACATCCTCCCTTTGGTGTGGTGTGGTTGTTAGGAGAGGAGGGGCAAGCTCAGGTGTCGTCCGCGTCACTTGACCATGGTTCAAAATTACGCCAACCGTTACCAAAAGCCCTCGTGTGCCTGAACAGTGTGACGTTAATATTCACTCACTCCACAGCACACAACTTGAAAACTTTGAGCCTCGACAGATTTAACAGCCATCCCCTCTCTATATTATAGATTTTAGAAGCACCAGGATTCGTAATTACAACTCGGTAGAAATAACGCTGATCGCATTCGTTAACATAATCACTTAGTTAACGTATACGCTCTTAAAGCCTTGAATAAAAAATCCTGATGTTTTTTTATTGTTTGAGTTTTTTCTAAATAACTACATTGTTCCATGTCGTACCTAAGAAGCCCAGGGGTATATTTTATTATTCTAGCTGGAATTGCGAAAAATTGGTATTTAAAGCAAGAAACGACTTATTTTGAAAGATAGAATCTTAATTTTAGATATGTCCTAAACACAGTCCTCCAATGGCAAAAATAGACGCCTGCTTTTTTAAAAAATTCATATTTATATAATGGCTCTTCAAATTTCTGTTGCTAACGTCATACTATAAAGTAATATGAGGGCTATTGGCGAGTTATTACTCTGGAAAATATCTCTCTAAATGCAACGATGCGACTTATCTCATAAATGCATAATATAATCATTTATCTTTCATATCGACAGCAACGTTTGAACCATCATTGCTCCAGGTGTAACTAAATCCAACATCCTGATTCAACCTTCCTGTCTTGCATTTATCGAGTTTAAAAGACGAAATCATGAACATCAACAGCAACAAATTGGAGCTGAATATTGCTTCCAAAAAGATATCCGCCATCAATCTGATTTCGACGATAAGCAAAATAAAAAAAAAGTAAGGATTCATGACGAAGAATCAAAAAGGGAAAACCAAAAACAAAACAAAAAAGCAAAGGCCAATTAACGTATCTAGAATCTTGCCCCGATTGGCAGGAAGGGTTTTAAAAGACGATAATTGTCG
The DNA here is from genome assembly GCA_019973975.1 of Trichonephila clavata. NCBI lineage: Eukaryota > Metazoa > Arthropoda > Arachnida > Araneae > Nephilidae > Trichonephila > Trichonephila clavata. Next base: position 88,449 of record BMAO01027809.1, on the reverse strand, counting down.
CTTGTCAAATCCGCCGAATCATCAAGCCATCGTGCGGTTTTTTTGTATGTGAAGAGGTTAACGACAAGAACACGTCAAAAACCCTCTACCCTGCAGCCCAGCCTCACTTTTGGCACCCACCTTTTCGACGAATTCCAGAAAAAAACAAAACAAAACTGCAGTGTTGAGTTACATTCCTACAGCCGCCTGTATGAGATAGGGGGGGGGGGATATACAATAATGACTATCCTGAATGGGAAATTAGACGTCTATTAAGGGCCGTGGTGACGGAAGCTGTATATTCCAAAGAAAACGATTTGTCGAGTTCAATGTGTAAATGTAATGACACTGAAAAAACGTGATGATTTTTGGCGATACTGTAATTGAATGACACTTGAATTGTCGATGAAGATTTAGTAAGTTTTCAATCGGTGTCCAAAGGGTCAATTAAGAGCCATAAAAAAGAGCCAATCGTTTCCAACTCGTCGCCAAGTGTAGGCTATCGATGGCATGGCAGATGTTGGCTTGTGTGAATTTGATCTCATGTAATGGAGACAGTTTGCAGTGACATATTAGGTGATAACGAGTATTTATTTACAAGGCTCGACAGCTCTCGGTGACAAATTGTCTCATACTTACAGGATCATATCAAGAATTAAAAATAAAATTCGAAATGCTGAACTTGACCTTAAGACAACACGGTACAATTTATACAAAAATCTTTGATTGAATGGTTATTACAAATTTTTTGCTTGTAACCAATGTGTATATGGATTACACAAAACAGATTTTTTTCTCAAAATACTAACCATTTAATTTTTTAAAAAGAAATGTTTTAAATTTTATGAAAGGATTTGAAAATGCTACTTCTCCTACAGTATTTGACGTACACCATTGCTTCTCAAATTTTCAATATTTGCGACCCAATTTTCAATGATAGTTTTCATCATTGAAAATTGGTCCTCCATACCACAACAATGCATTGAATTCAATAATACTATATTTTGAAGCTAAAGCTACAATACGACTTTAACCTTTTAAGTGCCACTGGTATATATAAACGTTTCTATCAGCTCAAACGTTGATTGCCCCGGACTTATATATACGTCTCTCCGAAGTATAATCTTCTCTGTACAATACTATTCATAAAATTATTCCGAAGGCTTTGGAATGCAATAAAAGGATCTCGATTAGAGAGAGAGAGTGTGTGTGTGTATTTGCAAGGGATATATTTAATTCAGAGTAGGTTTTACTTGCTTAATCCTTTTCATCCACCTCAATACATCACATACGCGTGCCTACGTGGAAAACCGTGTCATTGTCCGCGTAACTTTTAATCTTCACAGTTAAGGGATTAATTATTAATTATACACCATACAAATTATCAAGATAATTGTTAATTTTTGTGTGCATATAATTTTATATATGACAATATTATTTCATATATTTTATATATGATAATATTATATAGTGACATGGGGTCACTAGTAATTATTAAACATGTTCTTAACTTAGTTTTTTTTAATTAATTATAAAATGCATTGTGTAGTACTGATACATTTATAAGTATATTACATCCGGGTGCAAAAGTGTATTTTATATTTTATTATGTCGGAATGTACTTTGTTTGATTATTTTCAGTAAATTAATAATTTTTTAAATAATCTTTTGTGTTCACGTCTCCCTCGTACAGTTATCACGCCCACCTAGAGGGGAGCGAACCCCACAGTTAGAGAATCGCTGACGTACACAGGAAATCTAATTTACAAATATGTCAAGCTATGTATTAGAAAAGTTGGTATGCGTATACTGCTAGCATGATTGATAAACGTAAAATACTTTTTCTTTTCTGAATGCTAATAGAAAATTCCTTGAAAAATGTATGTAAATTCTAATATGAACTAACATATACTCCCCACGAATACCAAAGCCAACTGAAGAGAAATAAGATGTTTTTGTCTGGTGTTTGTATGGATGAAGAATGAAAGCTGCTTAGATAATTAAAATTTGTTTGTGTCACTGGCTATTCCAAACGTATTTTAAAGCCAAGTTGATCTCCTTTCTACGAAACATGTGAAACCACCTTTATTTTATTTCAAACCCCTCTTAAATATCGCCTGCGCTGCTGGTGCTTTCGTATTTTGTTTTCTAGAAGGGAAATCTTTTCATATTAAGCGAATTTCGTTTCGCGTTAAAAGAAAAAATACATGAAAATACATTGTAGTTTGTCGGGATCGATATATTATTTCGTGTTAACCGATATTTCGTCTTAAGTGTTTTCGTATTAAGCGTATTTCACTGTACTCATGTTGAAGTATTTTTCAGTGCGAAGAAATATTCCGGTGTGAGGTCCGATTGAATTTTACCTGAAGATTAGTGCTCCTTCTTACCATCATTTTAGATTCATGAATCCCGAGGAATTTCTAACTTATTCATAGGATTTAAAACTATTCAGCATGGGCCGTGGGTAGCCTAGTGGTTAGAGCATTGGACTCCAGACCGGAAGGCCTGGGTTCGATGCCACCAAATGCCCGTCGAGTGTAAACGGAGAACGTGCTCGTTAAATCAGTGGGTCCGAATGGTGTCGCCATCTATCGTGTTGAACCGAGCAAAATCGCACTGTCACCTTCTAGGGGGCTCAAAGCTTTGGCTAATGACAGGCTTAAAATTCTAGCCCTTAACCGCTATGTATTTCGTGGACCTTGATCTGATGTTACTGTCGATCAGGTGGCATAAGCAACAACAACAACAAAACTATTCAGCAGTCTCTGAGATAGACGGGAAGCTATAAAAAATGTACAGTTAAAAAAATACAATATTTGAAAAAAGCTGGGACTCTGTTAAAGGAGCAGAGTTAAGAAACACAATAATATAATTCTATCACGCCGGCTGGTTGTCGTAGGTTAATTTGTCGCTGGCCTTCTGTACCTCAGTTTGCGGGTTCGACCCCGCTCCAAGTCGGTGGATTTTCATGATGCAGAAAATCAACAGGGTACATGTCGTATGATTATGAGTCATGTAAAAAATCCCTTGAGTGTCTGCTTGGCTTGGGTGCTCTCGACAAAATTAAATTCCTAGAGCGTTCGCATAGACAGAGCTCAAGTGCCTCCCTCTGGGGTGGAAACTGGGTGTCAAAATTACCTACGGCAATCGGTATTGCCTCGCACTAAAAAGTGGTAGCTTCAGGGGAATAAACTAGATCTGCAATGGTAAAAATACAAATCCGCAATCCCATTGGGGAAAAAAACATAATTCTATTGCAAGTAGATTACGAAATAAGGAAAACAGGAAACTAACTTACTATAAACCATATTGTTGAGAAAAACAGAATATAACTATAGGAAGGAATTACTTCATCTGTGTTATGTAGATTTTACAAGATGAAATTTTGCAGTATGCTGCAGAGAAAACACAATGATAGGCATTCTCAGGAGAACCACATGAACAATTAGAATAGAAGAAAACTTGAACCTAAGAAGGCAAACAGAAAAAGAGGCCACAACTCGTACGAAAAAAATCGACATTAGTGTTATAATCATCTTCGATAACTGTACCGGATTCTTCTGAATGTGGATAAGGTTTGTGGGTAAAAAGTTTTAAGGAAAAAAGTCCATACAGGACAAAGTGGCACATAATGAAAAAATATCTGAACATGAGGAAAAGTGCCCCCGGCTGGGTTCTACATCAACTCACCGAAGTACAGAAATGGCACTGGCATGCACTGGTTGGCATATACCTGAAGAGATACCGCAATGAGAAAGAGACTCATTTCTGTAGCGCTTTGCTACTATTGATGAGACAGGGGCACGAGCCTATAAGCTTGCATTAAAGCGTCAATCTAATGAATGGCGTCACCGAGGTTCGTCATGTCCACAGAAATTTAAATAAGAGCCTAGTTGGGTGCAGGTTATGCTGATTGCGGAATACGACTTGGAAGATACGATTCCCACGCCAGCTGTACCTGCAGAACACATTGTGAACGCAAACTACTGTAGCCAATTTCTACAGTACTATCTGCGCCCGGCTACGCGGTGTAAGCATCCATGTTTATTGCAAAACAATCTCATTATCGTGTTGCATGATAACACTTGTTGTCATGTCGTAAGCAATGCCCCTTTCCTATTGCGACGGTGGCAGTGAGAAATCTCGAAACACACTCCCAACTCATCTGACATAAGTTCTTGTGACTTCAGTCTGTTTCAGAAGTTGAAGAAACCTCTCTGAGGTCACCGATTTCATGACATTTCATCTGTATGCCCCGTATTAGGGCCATCGTTGCTGAAATAAACAATCAACACTTTGCCATTGGTCTCCGACGGTTTCTCAACATTTTGCAAAAGGTTATAAGCTTTGCTGGTGATTACATAGCAGGAATGTAATGCAATTGTGTATGTCATAGTAAGCTCCATAAAAACTGATTTGCTTCTATGTAGCCATTACTTAATTTACAGCCTTTGTAAAAGTCTTCTCAAGGTAGAATTATTTTGATAATGTTTCTATTATTATTATTGAATAAAAAATGTGTACGAATGGTAATATAATTGCGCCAGATCTATACGCGACCTTCAAACTAATCCTCATGGGGAAACTTTGGGGCTAGCATCTCGTTAATTCACAACCATCCCTTTCAAGAAGAAACCCTGATATGGAGATTAGTTTGACTATATAAAGTCAGGGTTTTGTAATTGTAAGATAGAAGGAGTGGATGAACTGTTGTGGTGATACGTAGGTAAGATTTAATTCATTTTCACAACTTGAATCAAGAGCGGAGTTTGCCACTATACTAAATTAGTGGATTGAGACTTTATAGTCTAAGATAGGTTAAGTTAAATTAAACTGATTACTTGCACTTGTTCACTTAGGGTTCATTGCCTTCTTCATATCATTCCTAGGGCCTCCTCTTGTAGTTTAACTTGTGATTGATTAGTGTGCTTGAATAGTAAAAAAATAGTTATTATGGAATATTCTGGTCATGTTTTGTTCCCCACACACACACCCTTAGGTATGTAGGACGGTGAGGGAGTGACTTCAAATGGAAGTCGCTCACATTATGATATTCCTCAATTTAATGTGTCTAGCATGTTTTTTTTCGGAATGGTACGTTTCAAGTTGTAAATTAATTTCTGGTCTTTAAATATTTTTTCTTATAATTTTCCGACAAGCACATATTAATTTCAGGTATATACTCTAAACTCTAAAACGAAAAAAACAAATCCTAAGAAATGCATTTTATAAGAAAAATAGTAGGAGAATTAAGGTTCAAACGTCTTAGTTACTGAAGAACTTCTAAGAATAAGAAAATTAAATACACTTGTGACTAAAGAAAACTAAGAGAACTCGCAATTTCCGGGGATCATGACAAGATGCTTTACCCCAAACCGAATTTATCATTCCGAAGCCTCACAAGTACTTGTTCATTGAGAAAAGGAAACCCTTTAGACAAACTGTTTGAATTTCCTGTTTACTTCTTCCACAAACCTTACAACGGACCACCCTAGTCTCATTCCTTATAAAATACCTCCCACAAAAAGAAAAAGTCACCATCGTTGAGCCAAGTATTTCTTCAACCAAAATACATAAAACATTTGCAAAGAACTTACTAAACGTCCTCTCAGACTTTTTTCCCTTCCCGACATATTTATCCTTGGCTCTTGCCTCAAGATATTTTTCCCCACAGACGTGGAAAAATCAGCAACAGGGGAGCAGTTGGAGGGATAGCATCCCTACCTATAGTTCAGTAAAATGCCTCTGCACATACTAGAGTGTCTGTCTTTACCCTGGTTGTATATAACCCGGAATATTCTGGGGTTATTTGTTTACTTAACGAAAGTGGTAATAGACCCTATCAAGAGGGTTAGGCCAGTTCCATTTCACTTCGCTGAGGGACGATTTGTATCTAATCCCCTCTGACTATTTTTCTTGGGGTCGAGAGAGGAGAGGATTAAGGTATTAGGGACAATAACTCAGGGCTAGTCTAAAGGGTGCGTGTCGAATTTGTATCTCCTAGCATTTTGTACAAAGTGTACGTTTCGCGAGAGATGGGCTTTATTGCCTCAGCAATTTATAAATAATTCCCTCTATTAGTATTATTCTCTTTAAATAATAACCAAGTTTAATATGTAATTCAGTGTTTCTCAAACTGCGGGGCCCGCCCCCTTAGGGGGGGTGATAACCCTACAAGGGGGGAGGGGGGAGCGAATTGAAAAGTCGAACACAAAATAATATTTATTAAATTATTAAAAAACTGAAATTAAACAAATAAAATACATTCTGACATACTAAAAAATAAAATACACATTTACACTGATATACGTAATACGCTTATAAATATATCAGCACTGTGCAATGTATTTTATAATTAATTTAACAATACTAAGTTAAGAACAAGTTTAATAATTACCAATGCCCCCATAGACTTGTCATGTATATAATTAAAAACAAAAATTAACCCTTATCTTGATAATTTGTACAGTTTATAATTAATCCCTTACATGCCGATAAAAATTACGCGATTCGCTCCCCAATGTCACCGTTTAGCACGTAGGAGAGCGTACGTGGTGTATTGGGGGTAGGAAAAGAATAAATAAGCAAAACCTCTGAAATAAGTAAGTCCTTCCAAACAATGTCAAAGTCCTTTTGTTGTATCCCAAAGCCTTCGGAATAATCTTATGGATAGCAGTGAACAGAAAAGATCGTACTTCGGAACGACGTATATATACGTCCAGAGAAATTCACATACTGGCTGAGCTAGACGTTTATATACGCTGGCACCACTTAAGAGTTAAAGTCGTACTATAGGTTTAGTTTCCGAGTATAGTATTATTGAATTCAATAAATTGTTATAGTATGGAGGGAGGTGCGATGAAAATTATTATTAAATATTGGGTCGCAAATATTCAAAGTTTTAGAAGCACTGATGTAATTGATTAATTGCTTATTAGAGCTACACTTTAAAGCTATTGGAAAAGGACCTCTAATTTTGAAACATGGTCAATTTGAATTATTTAAATTTTATTAATATTATACTCTTAACTACTGGCAATGGATCTCGTAATTTTCAACAAAAGTCAATTGACAAGGACAACAGCCGAGATGACACCCTGATCTCCAAACTTCTGCACCGACAAGAAGACTTTGAGCCTCGATCGAAAGAGATTTAATTTAGAGGCACCTAGACTCGAACCCATGACTCGATAAAAATAACGCCGACCAAGAGGCCGTGACCATGATTGTTCGACTATCACAGTCATTAGTAGAATATTGGAGAGAGGCTAGTAGTAGAGTTCAAAGTCTTCTGTAAATATTTCTTGAGACAGTAAAATGTACTTTTGACTAAACGCATTTGGTCTTTTTATTACTAATTTCAAAGAGAATAATCATAGTGAAGTATTTTCGATTGACTGACTAATTATCCTGTCTGGTCGTGGGTAGCCTAGTGATTAGAGCATTGGACACCGGACCGGTAGGCTTGGGTTCGATGCCCGATGTCACCAAATACCCTCCGAGTACACACGGAGTATGTGCTCATTAAATCAGTGGGTCCGAAAATTTTGTGGACGGTCGTAGCAGCAACCACAGGTGCAGGAGAATATTTCCCTCCTTTCCAGTTCTATGCCTAAATTGTGGAGATGGAGATAGGTGGTGTCGCCATCTATCATGCATGAACCAAGCCAAATCGTACTATCGCCTGCATGGGGCTTAAAGCGAAAAGCTAACGACAGGAGTACCCTACCGCCTTGCCACGATGAATTTCGTGGGTCTTGATCTGACATTATCAGACAGGTGACATTCGAAACAACAACATCATGTCTCACTTTAGCTGTTCTTGCCGTAGCCTAGAGGTAAATGTAGCGGACTAGTAGCTGGCGTATCATGAATTCGAGCTTTGTACTGCAGAAGACTCGTCATGTAGAGGTGTTGATGCACGTTAAATATATCGATGCTCAAACGTCGTTGTGTGGTGTGGTGTGGAAGTTAGGAGAGGAGAGTGTCAGCTCAAGTGTCGTTCTCGTCACTTGTCCATGGTTCAAAATTATAAGGTTCGTCGCCAACGTCGCTTTACTGTGCGGCGTTATTATACACTCACTCACTTCAAAGCTACACGAAGGTTAATAGCGACAGACTTCGTGATTTTGATCCATGATCAAGTGACGAGGATGGTATTCCCGATGTCACATCTCTCTCTCCAAAGCCTTCCACCACCGTGAAGACATCAGATTAACAACAGATTTAACGTGCGGTCTTTAATGGTGCCAGGACTTGAACCCACGGCTCGATAAAAAAAAAAACGCCGGTCCCTTTCATGTCCGTGACAATGACCTGCTCTGTTACAATGAATGTTGTAAAATACTACACTAATTCACATAGGACTGGTGATAATCCAGTAATTATTACTAATGCAAACCTACGACCATCGGTGTTTAAGTCAAGCTGTTAGTTCGGAGTCATATTTCTATTGAATGAATTATTATGTGGTATGGAGGTTGTAGTACTTTAAACAGAACTGGACGGGACTGCAAAATCTCCCGTGAAAGTTATGAGTGATGTTGTGAAACAAAAAAGTTACTTTTAACTGTAGTTTAAAATTTTGAGGTCAGTTACCAAAAGCTCCTTCGTTGTTCTTTTCCAGACACAATAAACAATAAAGCAGGATTTAGAAATTCCTGAAGTAGAACATAAGTTTGTATATTTTTCAACTTAACCTATAAATTTATCTTTGAGTTAAACTTTCTTTATATTACATTGGCCACCAAAAGTTAAGGTAGAAATTGTCCAAAGCTCACTACAAAAACAATGGCAGTAACAATAACATTTATAGTTTATATGAATGATAACGTTAAAAAATACTTACGCAAAAACAATAGCTATTACTTTTATTTTTCTTAAAAAGAACAGGTATATTATACCACAGTAAGAGAGAATCAATTATAATTTTGAAAAAACTAAACAAACACGCTTTTACACTGGTGTGCAAAAATTAAGGACAAGTTTTCAATATAACTTTGTACAAAAGCATTCCAAATCAACACATTTAATACCGTAAGATCCCAATACGTAAGGACATGAGTAATGTAAGCAACGCTTACTAAAAGAGAAATCAAAGGGATAAAAAGAAGCTTTATTGAAAAAGTAGCATGGAGCGCAATGCGACTGAAGGCCGAAACATCCCTGTGATGGGTGTCCAGCAAGAAATATCCGGTCTTAAGTAGGGGATATGATCTCCCCTGACTGCTAGGCAGGTTTCACAGCATCTGCCCATGCTGAGAATGAGGTTGTCAATGAGTTGTTGAGGCCTTGCTGCCCATTCGTCTTGCAGCGCCAATCGAAGCTCCGGAATCGTTACTGGTGGTAAGGTACGAGCTGCCAAGCTTCTGCCTAGAAAATCCCATACATGCTCGATGGGATTGAGATCCGGAGATCGTGCCGGCCAATCCATACGTTCAATATCCTCACTCTCTAAGAGCTGTTCGGCAGCTACTGTGCGATGACAGGGTGCATTGTCGTCTATGAAAAGGAACTGCGGACCCATAGCGCCTCTAAAAAGACGCACATATGGAAGAAGAATCTCGTTACAATTAACGGGTCCCGTTGACTGAACCTGCGTCGAAGATGTGAAGGTCTGTACGACTACCAAGCATGATGCCTCCCCAAACGAGAACACCGCCACCTCCATACCTGTCCCTTTCAATGATGTTCGAGGGATGATTGCGGCTTCCCCGCTCTCTCCAGATGAGTATGCGATGAGAATCGCTACTCAGACTGAATCTGCTCTCATCTGTAAAGAGTACTCGTCCCCATTCATTGCCTCTCCAATTCCGGTATTCCCGGCACCACAGAGAACGCCTTCTCCGATGGGCAGGCATTAGAGGTACACACCGTACAGGGCGTCGTGCAAACAGACCACCACCGTGCAGTCTTTTGGCCACGGTAAAACGCGATATCGGTCGTCCAGTCGCCTGTGTCGTGTGTCTAGCGATTTCTCCCGCTGTCTGCCGCCTGTTTCTTCTGGCCTGTAAGGCAATATACCGGTCATCTGCGGGTGTGGTTCCTCGTGTACGACCACTACTGAACCCCCGGATAGCTGTTCCTGTAGTTTGAAATTGTCTCCAAAGTCGTGAAACGATGCTGTGAGCAATTCCGAACTCTGCAGCCACACTTGTCACACTGCGACCTTCCTCCAACTTCCCAATGATTCGACCTCGGGTAAAAGCATCCAGATGTCGTCTAACAGATTGATTATTCGCCATTTCTCGCTGAGGCAGCAACTCGGTGTGATTTTAACTGCTATACGGTATGCAATCTCTTTGCCAGAAATACTAATCTTACACCAACAACATGCTTTACTACTCAGACACTCCCCATTACGTCTACCTGCATATCTGCGCAAGTGCTACCGTACATCACCTCACTTAATCTACTGATTGGTCTTTCTGTCCGCTCTGCCTCTTCGTTCAGCTGATATGCTAATTTTTCGACTTCGTCCTTAATTTTTGCACACCAGTGTATAGTGAATCGAACTAAAAAGTAAAAAAATAATTCTTAATATAAGAATAAAATGATTAACGAGTAAATTAATTTCATTGGGATAAAAGCGTGGGATGCTCTATATTAATTTTTATAATTTCTTACTAGTTCTATTCCGAAATGCTGAGTTAGTGTAAAAAGGTAGTACTAAGCATCCCACGCTTTTACCACAATGACATTAATTTTCTCGTTAATCATTTTATGCTTATATTAAAAACCATTTTTTTACTTTTTAGATCGATTCACTATAAAAGCGTGTCTGTTTAGTTTTTTTTTTTTTAATTATAATTTATTTTTCGTTTTTTAATTCGATCTACAATAAAAGCCTGTTTTTTTTTGTTTTTTAAACTGTCATTCATTTATCGTTGAATTTATCCTTGAGTTTGATATTTGGAGCCGGAATGATCTCCTTTTAAACGTATTGCTATACTGTTAATTCGTGTATCAAAACTTCTAAATGTATTGTTTTGTAAAAATAAAAAACATTTAGTGTGTATTTGTTTTAGGGGTTGCACCTTAATTTTTTAGTCACTAAATCTGGAATTAGTCACTAAATCTTGAAATGGTATATGGAATTAGTCGCCAAATCTGAAAATGATATATGCAATAAGTTGCCAAATCTGGAAGAGGTATATGGAATTAGTCGCCAAATCCGGATATCGTTATTCCTGATGTCCTGATCAGGAAAATGGAACAAAATTATGAAATTATTGTATTGTCATCGGTCCTTAACAAGTGTGCAAAATTTTGAATTAATCTGATCTTTTAAAGTGGGTAAAAATCGAGTTCAAAGATTCCGTTACATACAAGTGAAACTTATAAAAGCGTGTTAAAAATATGCAAACATCAAGCTTTCGTATTTGCTTGTATAAGTTTTTTTATTTTTCAACATTTGTTGGCAGTTTCATTGACAGTAGTCAGTATAGTCTAGCAATGTCTAGGAGAAGTTGTTCGCCCAATTCGTTAGGGTGACGGGTAGTCGGATGGATGGAAATGGGGTTGTCACAGGCTGGTGCTGCTAGACGTCTCAATGTGTTCTCGCACTATGGTCCACTGACTGTGACATCAATATCAATTCGAAGATTCTGTGCCCAGAAGACATGTTTCAGGCTAACCATGAGCTACAACATCTGCAGATGACCGTTTCATATCTTCTTGGCCCGAATGAGAAGAATCACTACTTTGCCGCAATTCGTTGCAGACCTCTTTGTAGCTTCAGGGAGAATAATTTCCACTACTACGGTGTAAAGACGCCTTCACAATGCAAATATCTATGAAAACAACCAGTTGTGTTTGTCCCCTTAAGCGGACGACAGAGAATGGTCCAATTATTATTAACAAACTAACACGTTTCCTGGACTAGACAGCAATGGGAGTCTGTACTCTTCATAGATGAGTCCAGATTCATACTGGAGAACGATTCAGGGCGTCTTCTGATCTGGAGGGAACAACGCACCAGATACGATTAATTCAACACTGTTAAAAGACAGTTATAGAGGTAATAGAATCATGGTTTGGGCAGGGATCTCACTAGGCAGTCCCTGGAACCTGCATGTTCTCTATGGAAGAATTCTGCCTGGTGTGAAATACCAGGATGAGATTCTTGATGCATTTGTCCATCTATATGCTGGTGCTATTGGTATCAATTTCATTTTGATGGATAGTAATGCATGACCTCGCCGAGATGAGGTTGTTGAGGATTACAGTTAGGAGTGAATGAAATGGCCAGGCCAATCTCTTTACCTGAATCCGATAGAACACCTTTGAATTATCTTGGCAGATAGGTTGTTGCTTTAAGTCCACCTCCAAGGTCATTACATGAACTGTAATAAGCCGTACTTCGTGTCTGGTCTTTGCTTCCCATTTCGGTATCCGAAAATTTAATTGACAGCATGCAAAGTTTATGCCACCGAATTAATTAAGTTGGGAAGGGGGAACATTCCTTATTAGAACCCTTTTTTGTAATATTTCTATGACTTTTTACCACATAAAAATGCAATGTACCTCTCCGAATGGAGTTCTCCACCAAGGGTGTGCAGTAATATAATCTATATAAGCCAGTAACAACCTCCGCACCATGGTTATCATTTTGGTGTAGTGGTTAATTTGCTCGGTTTCGGATCCAGAGGCCCCGGGTTCTGTCGTCAGCATAAACGCGCCACTTCAAGTGCTTTATTTTGTTGTAACTCATTTTTTTGCGTTAAACTTATGTAAATTTTTATGACGTATTCAATAAATGTTCAATTCACAATTCCTACAAATTTGTTGTTTCTACATTCATTCATCTTGAAATTAGACGCAAAAAACCGGTTATACCTCAACTTTAGAGGTCAATGTATTTCCCGTAGTACTTGAATCACGTTCAAGTTACAAGGATGGCACCCAAAACATTCACATCACGCCAACGTGAAGAATTGGAGTCTGACAGATTTAGCATGCCTCAGTCCCTGATCACAGTGACTTTTTATATACACTAAGATACTGGAACTCACGACACAACAGAAACAATGCCGACCTCAAGTTTACGACCAAGACCGCACGGCCTTATTGCAAACTGATGGCAACCGATGCAAACCGATAAGTGGGTTTTAGACTGGTACATATATGCATACCCGTCGCGAAAGGGTTAATAATTCATTCGAAGCATATTTGGATTTATAGTACGGCTTTTTTCTTTCAAATTGTAAAAGCAAAAGTTAACATTTTTGAAACCGGAAAACCTGTCGAATTTAGAAAAATGTTAAAACAGAATAAGTAAAAGCAAATTCAAAAATACATGAAAGCAAATTTTCTTTTCTAAGCAAAAATTGCAAAATCTAAAAATAAGACTGCACATTCTTTTAAGGGGACATAGTACCTTTCGAAACCAAAAATTGTACATTTTGACATACTTCTTCGATTCAACATAAATCAATAAATTTTGCATATTCTTATGATTTTTTTTTACAAATTGTTCAAAACAGTTCAAAGTTTAAAATACTTAATCAATTCTTGCTTTTAAATTAATACATTTTTTTTAACAACACAAAATATGCACACAAAAATTTAAAAATAAAAATTACTTACCTTCTGTTACCCGCAAGATAACTTTTGAAAGATGTACAATAGAACCTTCATTTATGTACCAAATTAAAGCTAAATAATGCCTTAATTCTGTAAACCTCAAATTTTAAATTTCTACCACATTTAAAAAAATTAAAAAATTTAGATATCATAAAATTTATAATTAGTAATTTTTTTTCCATCTATCATGTTATAAAATAAAATCTATTCACCATATTAACAAAACTGAGGTTCACAGAATCATAAATGATAAGAACAATAACCACATAAAATTTTAGAACTCTACAATCAAACTTTTTTTTAATCTTGCGGGAAAGTGTGAAAATTACAAACTGAGAAAATCACGTATAAACATTGCATTATAATTTTGTACCACAAAATACAATTTTTGAATACTTAAAATGCCCGCCTCATATGTTACACCTTCTATTTCAACAAAATGCTCATGCATGGCTTTTTTTCACATTCTCAAAGCCCTACGAGCATCTAATGTTGAGATCTAGACTTTATTTCGGCTTCTTTTATTCGAGCTTTATCACACTGAAAGCATAAGTGACAGAAATGCCCTACTTTACAACCCAGATGTTTCACATAATATCCAAGCGACCAGCCATCTCATCATTATACATTACAACTGCCTCATTCACTGCATATCAACTATTCTCTTAGAAGATCCTGTGATGTTTTCGGGCAGTATTTCCAAACCGTGAGTTGAAAGATTCATTTGAATTCTGAGTCTTTCCCCTAAACATTTTTTCAATAACTTAGGTGAGGATAATTCTGAATATTGTTTTATTGCATCCATAACAGAGGTTGGCACATTGCTGTTATGTTTGTATGATTCATTTTCGGAGTATTTCGCCTTTTTGATAACCACACCATGAGGACGCACCAATGGGCAGAAGTAATGCATTGGTTCTTCATCTGTAGAGCGGTAATGGCAATAAATGGCCCAAATGGGATTTACGCATATATCTGCGGAGCTGCAGTTCTCACGTATAGCATTTCCATAGTAAGTAGTGAATTTATCTAGTATTTTATCTGTCAGGCGATTTTTCCCACTTATACTTTTGCCATCTGATAGCTTTTTGCCACGATTACAGTTTTCAACTTACGAGTCTGGCACCCATCCGCTTCTGTATATGACCACACATTCAATTTTTTCTAAATTGTACAACACCGTACTTTGCAGCTCTGGGAATTTTAGTGTCACCGTCACCAATATATTTCACATATTTGGCATTTCTTTCCAATACGGAACGTCTAAAATTCTCTTCATTCCTTCCACTTCCATTTTATTATAAGAACCAGAATGATTTTTCACGCAATGTGGTTCATGACTTTTTTTCCATTTTTCATATGCTATTCCACATTTCGGACTTTTCCTTGATCACAGCCTTTGCAATATGATGATAAAACTTCGACATCAATAACTTTTCCTGTAATTCACCAATATGCTGCAGACACCAATGCGAGATGTATGACCCGAGTTTTCCAGTTCCATCACCACTAACACATATTTCATTTGTTTCGGATGCTGCAATCTCTTCTTTGCAGCTTTGTTCATTGAGAAACAGCTACATGGAACCAGCAGATTTTATATTATTCAAAATCCTATCATAGGACTTTTGTGAAACCGGTGGAGGGCAAATCCATCACCGAACAAAGGTTAATTACGTAGACCAACCCCTAGTGTACGCATAGCATATGTAATGCGGTGTTTATTTCATAGTCGTGGTTACTTGACTCAAACACTGGTGAACTTTAAAAGTTGATTGCATAGCACATGAATCACATCAATTGTAAAATTCTGATACTAGTCCAAACGAACCTTTTCTTTCAAAACTGCTTTTGAGCCACAGTAAAAGCATATTAATATTTTTGATAATTCTTCTAAAAGAATGTCTAAATTTATCAATCGACTCCATTTCCATTGTACTTTCACTGGAGTTGCTTTGATAGGAACCGCTATCCAAACACAGTTTCTTAGTGAGCTTGATGACACATCGTGCCTACCGGTTCTAACGTTTCGTTTTTAGAATGTTGATTCCCACAAAATGCCTTTTCTTTCTTCTATAATCCGTAGATCTTCTAGCGGATTTACTACTCATTTATATTGCACAAGTATGAATTATCAAATAAAATTAATGATTACTCAATACTTTTTCGAAAACTATTATCAGGAAGGCAGACTTAGCAAGCAAAAACACGCAGTAGAAATACAATGTAATAAACATCTGCTTGAATTCGAAATGTGTTGAGTTGTAGATATTGCTTCTCCAATCAAAAGACAATTTAAATAAAATTGAAATTTAAGAAAAAAATGCAGTTTTATATTACAGGTCGAAACGAAACTAACGGAATAGCGGTTTGTTTACATTCCATTTTAAAGAGCAAGTCTCTTTAGACATTTACATTTTTTCCTGTACTGAGCGTAATAATTATCGGATTTTGACGCGGTTTGTTTAAAATGCTCCAAACAGTTCAAATTATTTTTTAAAATATTTTTTGAAAATCGATAAATTGATGGGTTA
>BMAO01027809.1:0-59804 GCA_019973975.1 Trichonephila clavata | reverse complement strand
AAATACATTAAAAATTACTTATTTAAGAAGTTTTATTAGCATTTTCTATAGAATATTAAAAAGCATTTACAACATACCTCAAATAGGTTCAAGCTAAAATTCACGTGTTTCAAATTATTCTTCAACGACTACCTTCCCTCCGCAGCAGAAATACACTACGGAATGAATGGTAGAATGGTGACTGAGTGCCTGTTTGCCCCAGGGAAACTTCCAATGGTAGAGAATGCGAAAATATTCAAACCAGTTGCTTAGCTGCCCAATATTAATCCTTTTAATCACGTGGTACGGACGTAGCAGAGAAAGAATGCACTACAGTCTCTATACAAGCATGATGAAACCATGGTTTGTGAGAAAAGGGGAAGATAAGGCTGATGGTGGAAACCAGATTTATTTACATTTAACAGATTTGTTTACTAAATTTAATAAAGTTAATTTGCATTTACTAGGACCATCACACACACATTTGGGCGTTTCTTGCCAGAATGAAGCTAGGGAGTATAATATTGGACGTCCCAAATTTTCCTAGTTTCTCAATTTGTCACACACAACCTTCCATTAAAAGGACGCTTTAACCTACGTTCAACATTTAAATACCATTTATTCAGATTTTGAAACTAGGTTTGAGAATGTTTTGCTATGGTAATTCCATTGTAGGCAATGAATTAATATGGTCACATTGATATAATTTCATACTATTTGATTAAAATTGTCGAACTTTTTACGCCAAAAGAATTGTGTTTGGCAATGTTTAAAAGTCTGTATCGGAGCTTGCTAAAAGCATCAACACTTGATATCACTTTAGAGCACTAATTATCACCAGGAAAATTAAAAACATATGTTACTAGATTCCATTGCTTCAGTGTTTCTCAATAAAGATAAAAATAAATATTTTAATTAATTAAAATAGTCTATGATCTTCAAATAATCCAGGCTAACCTTTCCCTATTACTTTTCCTTGCCAAACCTTAGAACACGAGGAAAACAGCTTCAACTCAGAAAAAAAAGTGTTTTTTATAATAAAAAAAAAGGATTTAAAAAAAAAGAACAAGATATCAATCATTGGAATGGCCAAGTAATTTTAGCTCGTTTTTCACATGTTGTATTTTACAATAATGCAACTAATGAACTTTTTACTAACAGAAAGTAGTGTGTACTATACTTCAAAAAAAATTTAAAGTATTAAATTTAAATACGATTCGGCTCATTTAGGGCCTAAATGCGACCAAATGCCGAATATCCGAGGTCAATTGGTTGCTTATTGGCTGAGAAAAAGGTACGACAAAATATGGAACGAGGACGAAGACGAAATTTGCGTCTAATAGCACTTTTTTTACACTACGTGAAAAACGGGCTAAAACATTTGAGAGGAAGAAATATCCTATTTAGGCGCCGATTTTACGATGCATTCAGGAATTTCCCTTGAATTGTCCAGTCCCGCAAGTTATACAATGACCTTACAGATGACTCCTCTCTATGGAAAGACCAGGCCCTCATTCCAAGCGTTTCCTGTGTCACTTCCAACTTATAGTTATTTTGGGAAGCTGTTTAACTTCTCAGGACACTTCTGAAAAGGAGAAATATAAAGGAAGTAGAATATAACACACACAGGAAGGAAGTAATAAATCGCTTGTAAATATCCCCTTGCGTTGAGTCCCGGGCTTTGCGAGTGCTTTATAGTTTTATTTTCATATGACTTAGGTAAAAAATACTGAGAATACCCTTATAGACGCACCATGGAGATATTAGAAATTATGATTAAAAATGCTGTCCTTTCCAGTTTTCTAAATTTTGCTTTAGCAATACTTTTTAAAAAGTATTGTTTTGACTTTACCTGTTTTAGGTGAAAGAAAAGTAAATTAAAAATGATCAACCATTACTTGAGAAATAATATGATACTAGAAAGGCTTTCAGATTTGTCCATCATCTCTATTGAATTAGAAATCTCTGAAAAAAAATAATTCACCTAAATTATTGACAATCAGGTGGTGTTTATGAGCTGATATACATTAAATCCTTTAAGACTCAAAATATTCAAGTTGCCAGGTTGTAATACTTGGGTTAGTTTAAGATGACCTCAGACTTGAGTTTTCATTACTTCTGTCAGTCGCCAATTGCATCGTGTCACGTGTACGTTCGATGTTAATAAATAACCAATCAATGAGAATTCGACAATTCAAATTGAACTTATTTTATTCCGAATGAAAATAATTTAAGGTATTGTACTTTATTGATTATTAACGTCGCACCCCACAGCAATAAGAGGGCTAGAGAAAGCATTTGTTTTTTTATTGAAGACATATAAAATAATACCCGTGTAAAACAAAAGTATCACCCTAGGCTTACAGAAGAAAATAAAACAACCACAATAAGATAAACTAGCTTTCATGGCCAGGCGTTGCACGGGCTTATACCGAGGATATAACTTAATCCCCCCATGTTAATTTCCTCCATTTATTCTAACACCAACACTTTTGTGGGGTTTCACGCGTACGATGTGAGTGCATGTCCCGTGAGTGCGTGTCATGGCTTTGTTGCTTAACATTTTCCCTTCTCTTCACAAATTCTCGATCCTAGTACCACTGAAGACCCGCAGTGTAGGGGCGCGATGCACGTAAAATCTGTCGAGAGCACAAACGTCCTTCCGTTGGTGTGGTGGTGTAGTTAGGAGAGGGGGTGCCAGCTCAGGTGTCGTCCACGTCGCTTGACCATGGTTCAAAATTACGTGGACCGTCCCCAAAAGGCCTCGTGTAGCTGAACAGTGGGACGTTAATATTCACTCAATCTTCACAAATTCAGCACTTCCAATATTATTTTCCGAAATTACTTTGATTTCTTTGTTTCTTTCCTCTCGGCGTAGCCCGGCGTTGCACGGGTATTACCGAGTGAATGACTTCACTCTCATGGAAATTTCGTGTTTCCCTCAGGCCGATAGCACTTGTGTGTGCGTACGATGTAAATGATTTCTTTAACAATGTCATAAAAACTCCCTTTTTCGAAATTTGTTCTTTCGTTGGTGTGGTGTGGTAATTATTAAAGATGGGTGAAAGCTCATGTGTCGTCCTCGTCACTTGAGCATGGTTGAAAATTTCGAGGTCCGTCACCAAAAACCCTCGAATAGGCAAACAGTGCGAATTTAAAAATCACCCACTCACTTTCCAATTCTTTCGTTTTACCGAGTGAATAACTTCATCCCAATGGAAATTTCGTGTTTCCCTCAGGCCGATAGCACTTGTGTGTGTGTATGCGCGCGATGTGAGTGATTTCTTTAACTATGTCATAAAAACTCCCTTTTTCGAAATTTGTTCTTGCGTTGGTGTGGTGTGGTAATTCTTAAAGATGGGTGAAAGCTCAGGTGTCGTCCTCGTCACTTGAGAATGGTTGAAAATTTCGAGGTCCGTCACCAAAAATTTTCGAATAGGCAAACAGGGTGAATTTTAAAATCACCCACTCACTTTCCAATTCTTTCGTTGCAATTTTTTATTTCCCGGAAACGAAAATGTAGTTTTTTTAAAAAATAGTTGTATGCTGAAAAAAAGACAGAAAGTATAAATTTTTCAAATTACAAAATTTCACTACTATTTTAATTCTTGGAGTAAAATTGTGAGGATTTTTTGAAATATTCGACTCGGGGAAAAAAGTTTCATGCAATTACCTTTATAAAAGAAGAAATTATTAAATGAATGATTTAAGTATTTTGAGTGTTTTATTAAAATTTGTTCCAAAAAGTTTTGGCTTTTTTTTAAAATCACTGATTTAAAAGTTTTAAATTGAAAATTTCGAAGTCCGTCGCCAAAAAACTCTGGAGTAGGTGAACAGTGCGACTTTTTAAAAATCCCTCACATTTCAATTCTTTCGTTGCAATTTTTTAGGCCCCGGAAACGAAATGTAGCTTTTTTAAAAATAGTTGTATGTTGAAAAAAGACAGAGAAGTAGAAATTTTTAAAATTACAAAATTTCACTACTATTTAAATCTTGAAGTAAAATTGTGAGGATTTTTTGAAATGTTCGACACACGGAAAAATAGTTTCATGCAATTATCTTTACGAATGCAGAATTTATTAAATGATTGATTTAAGTATTTTGAGTGTTTTATTAAAATTCGTTCAAATAAGTTTTCGGCTTTTTATTTTTTAAATCACTGATTCTGAAAGTTTTAAAAATCATTTTTATATAAACGCAACGATATTGATTCATATGAGAAAAAATCATAAAATATGCAAAACAGCATTGTTTTGTAAAAAAAAAAAGTTTTTTTTTTCTATAAAATTCTTTAAAGAAAGATAGTTTTTTCCCGGAAACGAAACTGTAGCATTTTTAAAAATAGTTGTATGCTGAAAAAAGAACAGAAACTATAAATTTTTCAAATTACAAAATTTCACTACTATTTTAATTCTTGAAGTAAAATTGTGAGAATTTTTTGAAATATTCGACACGGGGGAAAAAGTTTCATGCAATTACGCATTATTTTAAAGTAAACTATAAGTTTTATGAAAGAGAACAAAAATTTCGATACTGATAAATATTTTAAATGAATCTCAGAAATGCATTGAATGCATTTTAATTTTAAAAAATATATTAATTTAAATCCATTATCAATAAATACTAATAAAAAAAATTCTACAGATAGCTCTTGAAACGTTTGGAGATGTTTGATTAAACATATATAAGTGTTAAAAATCCACTTTTGGGGGAAAACCTAGTTATATGCTAACATTTACTGAAAAAAACATTCAGAAAGAAAATAATACTATTTGATAAAAACATTTAATTTTTTTAATTTAATTTTATAGTTTTTCATTCCACTCTGTGTTAAAATTATTTAAACACGTATCTGCGAAAAAAATTATATTATACAAAACTAACTTATTAATTATTTTTAATAAAATTGATTAAAAATGCTCATTTAGCAATTAATTGTGTCATACCATTTGCTTACATAATGGCAGCACTGAAAATGAAGTAAATTCCAGATCAGTGGGGATGCAGCAAGTGAATTCAATCATTGAAGAAGAGAGAATTAATTTACGGGTAGGGAAAATAAGCAGAAATGAACAAAATCGAATTGTTGATAAAGATAGAAATTACTTTAAATGATTAAAAATCAGAAAAAAACCTTTTTGAAGGCAAAAAAAAAAAAAAAAAAAAATGAAAAGTACATTTGTAATACTCCATGTTGTGAAATACTAATTAATGCAGCCTTTGATGGTTACAGGAACAAGATATTTTTTAATGTTCATGAAGTTCCACAACACAAGGAGACACACACACAAACAAAAATACATAATGTAGGAACTAGACATAAAAGGAGGGAAAGGCTTTCCCTGACTCCACGTGTATCTATGGCTCGGGACCATCCGGCGGCAAAAAAAACTCTGGAAAAAAACGTTCTCCTTTCCCCAAGAACAAGTAGCGCCACCTGGCTGTCGTTATTTGTCAAGGGAAGGCAGAGTTTAAATGTAACTGTTACAATTGATTTTTGATATTTTTAAAAAAAAAGCAATTAATAATAAAGAATATATAATACGAACATAGCTTTTTTTTTTCTAAGGAATTTATACCTATTTAACTGACTATTTCCAAAAAAAAAAATTTCGAAATGGGCAAATTCTTCGATTTTATTATGAAATTATATGTCAAAAAAAGAAATATACATTAGGCATTATTTTAAAGTAAACTATAAGTTTTATGAAAGAGAAAAAAATTTCGATACTGATAAATATTTTAAATGAATCTCAGAAATGCATTGAATGCATTTTATCATCTTAATCTGACATATATAGTTATTTAATTTTGAAAATTATATAAAGAAAAATTGACGAAAAAGTAACTTTTTAACTCGCATTTTTTTTTACTCGCCAAAGTTACTGATTTCCCCCTGTTTAAGGCAGAATTTTTTTAGTGTAACCCTTGAGTTAGATGCGGTCGAAGGCAAAACAGGTCAAAAGTCTTTGGCGCAAAGCTAATTTTCGACGCCAATGTTTGGCTAAATGTAAAATCGCGTATTTTAAATTATTTTAAAAATCATTACCTTCATTTTAAGGGCATAATTTTTACGTTAATGCTCTCAAACATCACCAACTATTTGCAAAAATAACGTACTTTGAAATAAAAAATGTACAAATTACTACTTTTTAATTTATTTCTCAGAAAAACATAAGTTTACGAAAATCACAATTTTTTTTTAAATCCGTAATTTTGAAGCAATTTTTTCAATCTTCGTATATGTTACGGATAATATTACTGTACATAAGGAAAAAAGGTTTTGTGAGATTATCTTCATAAATGACGAAGTTATTCAATGTGAAGTAAAAATTAAGACTACTTTTTAAAAATTCTTTAAAAAAAAAGTTTTGGACATTTTACTTTTTAAATGAATGGATCTAAAAGAGAAAGGCTTGAAGTTAATTAGTGTAGAATATCGATTTAATAACACGAAAAGTAATTCATACCCAACGATTTAGAAATAATTTTCATAAAAACGCATCAGTTTTAACACTATTTTAAAAAATTCGAACAAAATAGAAAATATCGTTATTTTACAAAAAAAATATACCGTGTCGTGGCGAAATAAATGATCTTTCCGATTCTGTAATTATTTTTTGTCTCATTTCGACACCGAAAATTAGATGACAATTTTAA
This sequence comes from Trichonephila clavata, assembly GCA_019973975.1. Taxonomy (NCBI): domain Eukaryota; kingdom Metazoa; phylum Arthropoda; class Arachnida; order Araneae; family Nephilidae; genus Trichonephila; species Trichonephila clavata. The sequence goes on along the minus strand of BMAO01027809.1, from coordinate 53,165 downwards.
TATGGTGGAGATTACCGCTCGGCCGAAACTGAAGGGAAGTTCCGCCAAGTAAACAACCGGCAGGAGTAAAACAATTAGGCGTTTTAAGGTTTTTAATTAATATCTTTTTAACTAATTACAATATCGGAATATAAATAGGCAATACGGCTTCCCGGAAAATTCCCGATCTTTTGGTACCTTCCGCGACTTTCTGCGTCGTACGGTTCGTGAGAAGATAGACGCACATACATACATAGATAGATAGATAGATACGTTTGTTTACCTTCGAATTTTAATAGTGTAAGATAAAGTAAAAAGTAAATAACAAAATAATGAAATAACAAAAACAAATAAGTCAGAGAAACAGACAAATGAAAAACTTAGAAAATCAAACCAATAAAGATACAAAATAATGTGAACGAAGCTTAAACTGAAATAAGCTGAAAAAATTTGAAGGTCAGTTAATTTTAAGAGCATGCTGTTTAAATTACAGGTATTTTCTTCCTTTCTTAAATTTTGAACAAAAAAGGATAAGATATTCAACACTGCTCACCACCCATATTGCAGTCATAACGTTTATATATATATAGAAGAGCACAGGTTAAATCTGTTGAGGAACACTTTAAAATTATTTCGATGCAATTGCATACTGGTCCATATCACAGCAAATTGTTCTGATCAGGATACCGCAATTATTAAATTCATCTATATATATCTAAGGATAATTAAATTAGATCTAAAATAAGATCCCCTATTTATCATTTAACTTTTATTTTCCGCAACATCTTCGAATCTTAAATTAAACACCCAACTCTTTCTCAAAAAAGATATTCCAAACATAACATTTTTAATCCCAGCTCATTAAATTTAACAGTCTCCATATGCACGCTACCACCTTTCACTTTCAAATCAAAAACATAAAATAAAAAGAGTTATTTAACAGTTTTGGACATAAGTATTCAGCCCAAATAAAAATCTTTACTTGGCGTCCATTTTCTCTCTGCGAAAGATGTGTCGAATGCTCGCTGAATAAAACTGTTTTTTACAAAAGCTTGATGTTAACTTGAAACATTACAAAACTAAAAGAGGAAAGTGATTCACTCATCACGATATCTCCTGAATTCTTAGACCTAAAGACTTGAAATTTTTCAGGCATGTTTATTCTGTTGAGTAGATGTTGATTTTGTCCACTAAAAATGGGTTTTGTGGAAATCTACTTTAGAGCAGAGCCAGCCTTCTCTATAAAGGGGCCCGGATGCAAGAAACCACTTAGGGCCCTAATTTTTCTAATATATATATATATATATATGTATATATATATATATATCAATACGAACACGCGAGCAAACTCGTGGCCGGAAGGTCGCGAGTTCGAGTCTTGTTGCCACTGAAGACCGGCCGTATAGACGGGATCGAGATTCAATGTCTCCATTTTGGTGTGGTATGGTAGGAAAGGGGGCGCTAACTCAGGTGTCGTCCTCATCACTCGACCGAGGTTCAAAATTACTAGGTCTGTCGAAATGGCCTTCGTGTTGCACAGTAAAACGTTAATATAACTTTGTTTTGCTGGTCCAGCTCCACAGTCACATAAGTTACTTCTAAAAAAATAACTTACTATAGAAAAATCATTGTATTTATATTAATTCTTTTATGTTTAATATTTTCTTTTAAAATTTACATATGTAATAATGATTGAAACTTGGTCCTAATGGGAAATATCAAGAGAACATTCCGTTTGGATACTGTTGTACGGGGTTACTTTTGTATTACCTTTAATTTCGGTAGATTTCATTTCCTAATGCAGAAATGATTTATTCGAGTGATCTGTGAGCTAAATGTTTCACAATTCTAATTCACGAATTTTTTTAATTTTGTTTACATGATTTATTAGCCCAGAATTGCATATTTACTTAAAATGGTTAGATTTTTTTTTAAATGTATTTTATGGGTGTTCCTCTTATTTCTTGGGTTTCACAGAGTGGAGGATTAGTACATGCTAAAAAGTGGAATCTTTGAAATAGCAATTTTAGGTTACTAGCTACGTTCGGAAGTGTGATTTTATTTATTTACTAATTTTTTGCAAAAGCCTATAATGAATGAAGTTTTTTATATTTAGTGTCATCCGAATTGGAATGAATGTAGAAGATTGTTTTAAGAATATTATTATAATAAAAAGCAATTTATATATAAATTGTTTTAAATTAAGAATTTTTATTTCCCAAAAGAGAGAGTGAGAGATTTTAAAACATTCTCCTTTTATAGAAAATGTTTATATATCATATTTTCCCTCTTTATATAGTTTGGACGTCTGTACAGACTGAACTACGATTTTTGAAACATTCACAATTGACAAACATATGAGACAATTTACCAATTTGCCTCATATTACACAAACAAGTAGTTAAAAATATTTATATAATTGGCTATATTACTAATAAATAGATCAGTTAAACTCTAATTGAGTTTTTTTTTTTAGTTACCTCCCTTAACTTAAGAATCAAATTGCTCCTTTGTGGGGGATAGGCCCCACGTTGAGAAACACTGTTTTAAATTGATAAATATACTGATGGCCTAATATGAGAAGCAAAAATACATGAGTATAGTCTAGAATTAGGACGGTATATTCATGAACAGTCTATGTGCCCTGTATAGTAGCTGTTCTTTAAATTTGATTCTTAGTGACATGGCAAAAGCATTCCTAAAAGTCTGTAATTTTTTTAATGTACTCCAAAAACATTTTTTCCCCTTCAACTTTTTGATGGCTTTCAGATATGGACACATTATCCATTGAATCCGAAATCTCTGAAAAAATTGATTTCACCAAAAATATTGACAAATTTGCTTCTCAAAAAGCCATACAAGTTATTTTATCATTAAATTTTCAGTAGTCTTCGTGATTTATATACTTTTCTTTTCACGAGATTTATGCTTTAGTTCTTTTTTTTTTTTTTATTAAATTAAATTTTCTGAGTAAATACTGTTGATTTGCTTTTCTAATGAAAAAATGTCTATTTTTATTTCAAAAGTAATATTTTTGCTTGTTTAATATTTTGTTAAATTGTTTTGCCGCGGTCATAACCCTTTAGCTGACCAAATAATAAAGTTTTGCTCTTCCAATTTTTGCATTTTTATAATAATGTTTTACTTTTTACTCTTATAAAGGTAGATAAGTTTATAATTTGAATACATAAGTATTAAATAAGTAATTATATATATAAGCATTGTAAAATAAGGAATTAAATATAAAAGTATAATTAGTACCATAAAATCCGGCGTATAACTCGCACTTTTAACACACAAAATAAAATTGAAATTTAGGGATCCTCATTATACGCGGGGTGTAAAAATATAAGAGCTTTAAAGTTAAAAAATAATGATTCTAGAAAAAAAAATAAGACTTCTACATAGATCGAAATACTCTTTATTTAAGAAAAAAAAAAAATGACATTCTTAATGAAATTAAGGAGGGGGGGGGGTTGGAGTTCTAGAAGTATACCACTTTTAAAAAAAGAATTGGAATAATACCTGAAATAAATTACTTCAAAACATAAGAGCATAGCACACGTACATTTCAGGTTTCTTCAAAAAAAAAAAGAGGTGCGCGTTATACGGGAAATATACCTAAAAATTTTTTTTTTTAAATAAAGAGTACGCCTGAAAGTATATGTGCACTTTATACGCCGGATTTTACGGTAATTAAATATATAAGAATTAGTCAAAATATATAAAAAATTCCTTAAAGAGGCGGCACATTAGGTCTTCGCACGCGGGCGGCCGACTTCCTAGGATCGGCCCTGTAAATGGTTTTGCTATATAGGCTATCGAACATGAATTAGCTGAACAAACTGATTTTAAAAAATTGATTAGAGTGTTTTCAGAATTAAAAGTCAAGAAAAAACACTTGTAGTCTTTTGTTTATTTTGATTTCGGTTTATTTTTGTGTTTTAGTACTTATGTACTGTTATTCTGTCTCTTTGTTCGAAAAATTATTCAAGTTTTGTAGGTGTAGATCTGTAAACAATTTACCTTTTTTAACAACTCTTTACTTTGGGTAGAGGGGCGGCATTTTCCATCTTTGTGCGGGGCAGAAAAAGTTGTAAGATGGCTAGAACTTTTATATTATTAATAAACTATACAAAAAATTCATTCTGTTTCTTATTTCATAATCGTTGAAGATTCTTAATTAAAGCTGTAGATCGTTCAAAATGAAATGAATGGTTAAAAAAAATGAAATTCTAAACAAATAATCATCAGTTTAAGACAAGATGACCATAGCTGAAGAGCAGCAAAAATAAAATTAAAATAAATTATGTTAGTATGACTTGATATAACTACTCTTAAGCAACTATTTATACTTGAAAAATTCATTTTTAATATCCTTTATAATATAATAATCAATAGGCCGCGGTAGCCTAGTGTTCTAAGTAATGGACTCGTGACTGGCGGGTCATGAGTTCTAGCCGAGTACCTCTGAAGACCCACCCAACTGAAGCGGCCGATGCACGATAAATGCGTCGAGGCTCAAATGTTCTCCTGTTGATGTGGTGTCAGCTCAGGTGTCGTTCTCGTTGCTTGACCATGGTTCAAAATTACGTGGTCGGTCACCAAAAGCCTTTGTGTAGCTGAATAGTAAGATGTTAATATATATATTCAATCACTCATTCATAATAAACCACCATCTCTATTTAATTATATTTAGAAATCAGAATTTATTCAGACGTTATACACTGCTGTTTGATTGGTTCAACTTGTTAAGATTTATTAAAAATGATGTTCATTGAAATCAAAAACAGTCATCCCGTTTTCAGTGACATTATGTATTCTTTAATTTATAGGTGTCATTTTCATATAAATTATCAAGTGATTAAAAGGAGAAAAATGAATTCAAATACCTAAAATTTTCCTTGCTTGAAAATTATGTTTCTTTAATTTTGGTTTAATACAGCTGTTAAAAGATAAATCTCTCTCTCTCTTTATATAGTGTTTATAATCACATAATTAATATATATATATATATGTATATATAAATATTGGGTTGATCATTACTTGAATTTTATTTTAGATTAGCGTATTCAAGATTTCACTTTAAGAAGAGTTTTTTTTTAAAGGCTCAGAGAATAGAAATATGAAGGACTTAAATAGGAATATTTGATTCAAGTGTAAACTTTTCCTAATTGGAGTGAAAACTAAAGTAAAAAGTCAAGCAAATCTAATTCTAATGTTATCCTTTATTCAATATTGGCTATAATCTGTGAATAAATCTAAAATCGGTGCTAATTAAAACATTCAATTTTATTTTACAAAGAGAGAAAAGTGATTGATATAACATTCTTTTTCGGCACTTTCACATTCTAGAATTTCCTTAGTGATACAATATTCAGTCTTTAATAGTAATAAAATGTTTTTAAAATCATTTTCCGAGTTTTTGATATTTATATAATAATTTTAAGTATTTATTATCAGAAAACACTGAATAAAAAAATAAGGAACACTTAAAATTTAATATCATCATTATCTAAGTGGGAAAAAAAAAACCTTTTATTATTTTTTATTGATATTTAAATTACGGAAATTGTAATTTTGGGTGTAATTGTACTTCAGTGTGATTCAAATACAGAAAAATAAAGTGTACAAAATAGAAAACCTTCAATTTCATTGAAAAGATTTTTTGAATCTTTTGTAGCTTGTTTAGAGAAAAATATTATTCAATTATTTTACACAGATTATCAATTTAAAAGTGCTTTACTAAATGAAACAACTGATTTATATATATATATATATATATATATATTATATATATATATATATATATAATAAAGTTTTTCTTAAGTTGATACAGTACAAAAAAGAAAACCAAGTAGAATTTTAAGAAATGAAGAAATTTCGGAAGTGCATTAGCATACATTGTAAATGTATAAAAATAAGAATGCATATACAACGTATCAAAATGAAAATACTTTTACAAATGAAAAAATATAATAAATGTATAAAAATAAATCTCAAGATCTTCCAATGTTATAACTTGAGATAAATTTATTTATATCCCTTACTGCTCCTTTTTAAAAATCTAAAATTGTAAAAGTCGTGTAGTTTCCCTTTTTGGTTGTTAAAAAATTCAGGTTTTATTTTCCACAATTTTTTTAAGGGGAAAAGAATAGCCAATCCCCCCCCCAAATTTAAAGTTAAAAAAAAACAGAAGCAAAACAAATTTGACTTATTTGTAAAGTCTATTTATTAAACAAAAAGGTAAAGAGCAAAAAAGATGCTATATGTAGTGTAGTAATACATTAATCTCCCGAGGGGGTATTCGACGTTTCTGCAAAAACCTTTCTTTTTCCCTGCACAGTTAAAAATAATTATTTCTAATTAGAGATATAGTTTGGAAATGAATATACTGTACAATATATATACATTATTTTATTTTTCTCACGTTTTCATTACTTTGTCTCTTTCTTTGCCTGTACTTCATTATCCTTAATTTATGGACATGAGTGTAATACGAACTTTTATTTACCCTTTTGCTGTTTTCTGGAGAGTTTTATAGACTATAACAATTGTCGTTTTTAGTGGTTTTGATGAGAAAAAATGTAGCAATACTTACTTTTGTGCTTTTACACAAAATTTTAATAAATGTATTCAAATAATATTTATACTGAACATAAATAACATTTTTATATGTATAAGGAATTAAAAGATTTGTAATACTTCTGAAAGCTTTTTAAATACACCAAATTTTATGCAAAAACTCGATTTTCTTTTTAAAAGAATGGACATTTTTTCATAAAAAAGCAATAATAACATAAATATATACACAGAGATTAGATTTCGATTCATAACACAGATAGAATTATAAAACATGTTCTGAAAATTTCTCAATTCAATACCTTAAAAATATTTTGTGTAGAGATCTACTTCCCGTTTTGTAAACTCCATTTCCGGTTTACTAATTATGCTATAACTTTGCTTCTAAATATCGTAGAAACCGATATAGAGTGATTTTGGAATCTTAAATGTGTATGGATTATAAAACAAAAACATAAAAGAAATTTCAAGAACTTTCACCCAAACGGCGACTTTGTCTAAGATGACTTATCTTAGGTGAGATTGTTTCTCATTCAAATTAAAGCAAAACGCGATAATGCACTTTATACCGAAAAAAGTGTCCCAAATATTTATTTTATGTTATACATTTTTTCAAAAATTATTGTAGGAGATATTTTGAAAACTGAAAGTGATAAATGTGTGAGATGAGTACTCATTTCAAAAAAAGAATTCTCCATTAAGCTCTATAGTAAAAAAGGCTCATAAATATCGCGCCAACGGTGACCGTACAGTAAATCTCTTCCAATAAGGTAAAAAAATAAAAAATAAAAATAAAAAATAAAGTAAATTCGTTACAGTGTTTTACAAAAATTTCTGATAAGTAGAATTAATTTACAAAAGAGTTGTAACAATTTTTTGCTCTACTTCATGTGGAAACATCTTAAGAATGTGCCTTAATATACCTATTCCTCTTAAGAATATGTGTGTTCTTTTAAAAACGGCTCAGCAGTATTTTTTCAAATAAAAAATTATTAGTCGTAGGAAAATTAAAACTACACACTGCTTTTAAGTCAATTAATGCAAATGCTGAGAGGAAATCGTCTTTAAAAAAACCATTTGCAGAAGAAATATAATTTATCTCAACGCATCATAAGGATATAACGAGTAATATAAAATAAAAAATTTAAGATAATTCCTACTTAGATAAAAAAAAATTATTTTAGTTACCTTTTATTAAATAGTTACAATTGATATAAATATGTGTATATATATAACAGAATCGCAACATCAAGTGGCAATTATTTTTTATTAATTATCATCAAAGTATCGCTTTGTCATCCAAAACAATCGTGTATGTAAAATTTTAGTTCAACTGTTCAGCTTTGTAACGTGAGAAAACAAAATCTTTTAAAAGTTTTGACCCAAGTCGATGAAAACGAAGCCAACGTGGCTGTATCTGTAATTCTTTAAGTAATTAATTTCAGTCAAGAATTTTAATTAATTATAATTAAATTATCGTTACATTAAACACTAGTGTATAGAAAATTTAGTTCAAATGAGGGCCTTAAAATGTGTGAAAAAAACCTTTTCTTGACACACCAAAATGGCCGCTAAGTTGCCAAAAAAGATGCCAACGTGGCTGTATTTGTCTGATTATTCTTTGAATAATTAATTTTAATCAATTAATTTTTATTAATAATGCTTAATAACTGTATTGCCATTCAAAATAGCGTGTGTATAAAATTTCAGCTCAAATGAGTGCTTTAAAATGAATTTTACAAGCGATTGAAAATTTGAACAAGATAAATATACAGAGTGAGCTAATAGTAGGAATTGAAAAATACTCAGGAATACATGTGAGAGCAAATACAATGCGGTTCATATTTATCTTCATTCCTCAAGTACAATAAAAATTGCACATTTTAGAGAATTCCGTAACATTTTCTAGAATAATCCAAAATGTTTAGAACTTACTTCGAAGGGCTATGAGTCGAATAAGTACTTGAAGTTGTCCGAGAACGACTTGAAGAGACTGTGCAGGAAACTGCTGAATGCGAAAATAAGCAAGCGTAAGTTCAGCTGGTCACTAGTATTTCTTCTAAACACGTGGTATCGATACAGCAGTGAAAGAAAGCAATGGCGATAACAGCTCCTATTTTTTTCCTTACTTACAGATGGGGGGGGGAGCCACAGATTGTCCCGTAGACAGAAATGCCAACTCTAAAACGATGAAAGCGCCCTCTTCTGGGAGGGGGAATGTGCGTTTCTAAAGGAAAGGCCAAGTACTCATGAGTACTGGTCTTAATGATCGGAGGTAAATAGTTCCTTCATAAAAGATAAATTATATGCCTTTTTTTCTTAATTTTCAATATTTTCTTGACTTTGAAATAAACATTTTTTTCAAGCTATTATTTTTCCCAATTTGCATTTACTTGATCCCATTTTCTGATGATTATGTTCTCACAGCTGTCATGATGAAAGAAAATGACGTCACAGAATCATACAAGCTTCTTCTACAACAGTTGGAACATGGATTCTAAGTGCAAAGGGAACTCGAGACAGGAAACGCTCACCCCCCCCTCTTTCGCCTTCTATTTTTGTTCTTGGAGGGTCCAGTTTAGTAGTAGTAGTAAATAAGATAGATGACGAGCGACAGCGAGTGACCGCTTTTACTCAACGGCAATGAAAATAGAATGAAGGAGCTACAATGTGAACAAGTCCCAAAAAGGGGGATGGACGAGCGGCCGTGGGCGATCCAATCAGGGAGGCCGGAGGCGTGGCCTGAGACCGACTGAGGTAGAAAGGCTCATTCGAGCCAAAGTAGTGGACGAGCGAGGTTGTCGGGCAGGAGCTAAAAAACGCGAATAAATGGAGCAAAAAAGGCTGGGAAAAAAGAAATAAGTACACAAAACAGAAAATCAGTGCAAATCTATTGATCTAGAGTGCATAAAAAAAGCTATTGCGCTAGAGGGGAGGGCAAATGAGCTGGCTACGGTGGGTGAAGAACATTTTGCCACTTTGTAGTTTTATATGCGTAGTAATGTTTACTATTGGGATTTGTGAAGAGCGTTTGCGCTCTGATTAAAGGGTTTTCATGATTTTGAATAGTAAGGAAGACATTTCTAGATAATTTAGTAATATAATCCCCAATAGATTCAATTTTAAGATCGCGGTGCAGAACATTATTTCTAACGTACCAGGGCGCATTTGTAATCATCCTAAGAACTTTATATTTGAACTTTTTTGAGATTGGTGGGGACCGCAGCTCCCCATACAGGGGCTGCGTACGTTAAAATTGGGCGAAGAATCTGTTTATAGAGCAGAACTTTATTCTTTAGTGATAAAGTGGACCTCCTTCCAACCAGCGCAAAGCTGAGATGGATTTTAGCCCAGATTTTATCACTGATGTGTTTGATGTGATTTCTGTACGTTAAAGAACTGTCTAAAAACAGGCCCAGATAACGAACCACATTAAACCATTCGATCTCTTCGTCAAATAGAGAGAGTGTACGAGTAATTTTAGAGCGCCCGTGTTTTCTAAAAATGATGGCTTGTGATTTGTCAACATTTATTGCTATCTTCCAGTCAGTAAGCCAAGATTCCAGCGTATGTAGGTAGTGTTGTAATGTGTTACGAGTCACGTTGAGATTCGCTCCTTGAGAAAGGACCGCAGCATCATCTGCAAATAAGCAAATGCTGACGCTGGGTGATGGGGAAAATCGTGTGTGAAGATATTATAGAGGTAGGGCGAGAGGCAGGACCCCTGCGGCGAACCTGCTTCTGGGAAGCCCTTGTCGAAAAGTCAAGATTTACTTTGACTTTGAACGACCTGTCCTTTAAAAAACTGTAAATAATTTTGACTAAATAATCAGGGAATTTCAGTCGAATCATTTTATAGATGAGCCCATATGCCACATCTTATCGAAAGCTCTTTTGACATCAAGAAAGACCCCAATTGTGTAGAGTTTATAAGTGTAACCTTCATTAATGAAGTTAGTGACTCGAATTAGTTGATGAACTGTCGAGTGTTTATTACGAAAACCGCACTGCTCCGCTGGAATGCAGTTAAATTCATTACAGTGGTTTTTGATTCTATTTAATAAAATCTTTTCTTAAATTTTCCCCGTGGCACAGAGGAGGCTTATTGGACGAAAATTTTAGCCAAACTATGATTTTGATTGGGCTTAGGGAGCATAATCACATTGGCAGATTTCCACAGTGTTGGAAAGTAGTGATGTTTTAAACAAGTGTTTATGATTTTTGTGAGATGAGTGATAGCGTTAAGTGGGAGTAATTTTAAGGCATAATTCGGAATATAATCCGGTCCGGAAGCTTTTTTATTTTTTAAGTTTTTAATAATTTGTTGTATTTTCGCTGGTCTAGTGAGGGGTGGGATGATTGTGTTGGAATTAGTGAGGAAGTCTTCGACCTCTGACTCAACTAATTCAATGACTTGGTCGTTGTAAGGTTCGGCATTTTCTTGGAATGTTACTTCCAGAGTGTTTTTAAATTCCTCGGCTTTTTCATCGTCCGAGTAAATAATGCCGTTTGGGCCCAGATAGTGGCGGAATTTTAACAATTTTATTTGAGAGCTTCCGCTGAATATTGTAGAGTGAATTGTCCTCAGGATTTAAATTAATGAGCAAATTATGCCAATTCCTATTTCTATGATTAGTGGTGAGGATTTTAATTTGTCTGACCAGGGAGTTCATCTCGCGCTTGAGTATTGGATTTCTGGTTAGTTGCCATTGTTTTCTAAACCTATTTTTAACTTTAATTAGCTCCCTGGAGGGTCCAGTTTACAACCAACTGAAGACTATTTATATGACAACTGACCCCTCTTTTACTGCCCACCCCATGGCAGTTTTCAATTACATGAAAACTGTTCCCGACATTCTAGTTATACAAAGATACTGCTTTTTTTACGCTCTTTCATTTCTGTTTTGAGGAACATCAGTTTTTCATTTGAATTTTATAAAAATATAAGTTTTAGTTAAGGCAGAAACCTTTATATATATATATATATTTCTATACATTCAAAACAATTTTCTTTGATATTCTTCAACATTAAATTGCATCAAAATACCTTTTTAAACAGTTTAATGACAAGAGAAATTTATAAATTAATGGAATGAATAGTGTAATGTGATTTAAATTATTCTCTTTCCTGAAATATTTCAGGTCAGTTCTTTATTTCCGATTCAGTTCAATAATTTTATTTAAAAGCGGTTTAAGACATGTAACAAAAAAAAATCTTATATAAATTTAATAAAGTACAGTGGCGTAACTACCAATGGGCTAGGTGGTGCCGTGCACAGGGGCCCTTGAACTCAGGGGACCCTCACGCCTTGACCACCAAGCAAGTCGAACTAGCGATAATTTCTCCCATAATTGAGATATAAATATAAAAGATTGTTACATAGCTATAATCATGGCAACTCCGTTGAAAGTAGTTTCAAACTTGTAAGGAATTCCCCTTGAATTCTTTTCCTTTGTTTATATTGTGCTGCGAATTTTACGTATTAAAAAAAGTTTATATTATTTTTCTAATTTTTACTTGAAAATAAACATCAAGTTCCATGAAATGTCTTACCATACATCTAAAAAAATCTACACAGGGAGCTATTTCTTCTTGGTCATTTTATTTTTTATAACAATATGATTCATAATAAGCTATTTTCCTGTTTCAATGTTTCGCAATCTGGTATCTGCAACAGACTGATGTAACTTTGACCCCCTCCTCTGTTTTTTCGTGTGTTTTATTTTAAATAATTATGATAATTTTGTATTATATTTTCTTGTTTGTGCATATTCTTTTTATCATTTCCTATCTATCACATGTCAAATCGAACCTGGGTAATCACTAAATTCACAAGGAAACTCATATGCATACATGTAAGTAGTTTGTAGCTTTGCTTTCCTATGTTCTGCAGAGCTTGACACAGGGTTGATGTGAATCAGCTTTGTATATGTATATATATAAAATACTCTAATATTTTTTAATTAATAAAACTCCACCAATATTCTCTCTTTTTTTGCACCAAGACCTTTGGATACCTAGCTACGCCACTGATAAAGTATATTGAGTATTGGTTTTGGGACCCACACAATTTTTTGGAAGAACAGTTTTAGTGTTGGAATTTCTAATATAAATTCCGTTACAAAAAAAAGGAACGAGTCTTACAGTAGTCGCATATGATGTGTAACATCTGACATGTTATCCTGGTAAATACGCAATAGTAACATAAATCCTGAAAAAAATTAATCGGGTATGATTGGAAATAATTTTCTATCGAATAATTTTATCTTTAATGAAAATTTTATTTAATTAACACAAAGAGTCATGTAATTTTTTATCAAAAATAAATATTCTTGTTCAATTTGGGGAAGACACACACACAATAGACTTATGATGACTAAAATATGCTACATATACTTGAGATTTTAAAGTATTTAATAACCTTTGAAAAACAATGTCAATAACAGTACCACTGTTAGCTGTCGATATATTTCGGTTTGTTGTCATTTCGAGCTTGAGCTCATCATTCAAAAAAGCTATGAGCGGACAATCGTAAAGTTACCTGACTGACAAACAGATTTGGTAAAGCAGTAATTGGTTCGGCCGTTTGTTTCTGAGAGATTTGTGTTCGTTGCAACAAAAAAAAAATCCCTGCTGCGTGAAGTTCAATTTTGTGCAATTCTTTTCGACTGTTCTCCTTCAGTTTCTTATTTTTTTTCTCACGTTTCTTTTGTCGAAAATCTCGCATACATTCTGCTTTAGATTTACCCGTCTCGGCAAATCAGAAAATCGTTTTAAAGTTATTGTATTCCAGATTTTAATTTCAATTGACATTTTCACCAATCATACTAAATATTTTTCTTATTTATCACACTAATGTTATATTTTTAATATCACAAACAAAATCAGCAATATATTTTATAAAAAACAATAAAAGAATTTAAATCAGCATTTAAAACCGTGGAGGATTATATACCATAATGACTAAAGACGCGAGATTCCCAAGTTCAATAAAGGTCATGAAGAATACAAAGAAACTTTAAACTCAAGTGTCATTCTCGCTATCCGATCTTGGCTTAGAACAGGGATGGCCAACTCAAATGACCTTGAGGGCCACTTCGGAAAAACATTATAATCCTGCGGGCTGCAAACAAAAATTATATATCTTTATATTATATTTAGACCCATCACAAACATTTATTGGAATGAAAATTTAAAACGGAATGAATTATTATTGATTTCATTATTTTTCATCTATACAAGCATAGATAATTTATAATAATAATGCAAGGATCAAATATGTCTAATTCTAGCAATAGACAGCGCGATGGAGTTACAGGAATCGAGTGTGATGCTGCGCAGCAATACCGCACACTTCTAAGAATGTATTAAAATAAAAGAAAGGTAATAAAATAAAAACAGTTATGAAGTATATTTGTTGCAAAACACTACATTAAAAACAAAAATATTGTACAAAATAATCATATTTTGCAATGAATCTCGAGGCCGCAAATTATTCAAGGCGCGGTTGGCCACCCTTGGCTTAAATTACGAAGTCTGTCGCAAATAACATATATGGCTCTAGAGCAGTGGTCTTCAAACTTTTTCAACTCAAGGAACCCTTTGAACTTGAAAGTGTTTTTATGGAACCCCTAGAACTAGAAAGTGTTTTCGTAGAACCCCTAGAACTAGAAATTGTTTTCGTACAACCCCATTCCAATCAGAATTTCCCGGGATTTTTGGGAAAAATCTCTTATAATTCCTCAGATGTCAAACATTGAAATTGTGGAGTGAGTGAGTGAATATTAACGTCACACTGTTCAGCTACACGAGAGCTTTTGGTAACGGACCTCGTAATTTTGAACCATGGTCAAGTGACGGGATGACACCTGAGAAGCACCTCATCTCCTAACTACCACACCACACCAAAGGAAGGACGTTTGAGCTCTCGATAGATTTAACGTGCATCGCGCCCCTACACAGTGGGTCTTTAGTGGTGCTGGGCTTGAACTTTAAAATTGTGGAACTATTTGCCTGTATTTGTACTTGCAGTGCATTCTTCATAGCGCATTAACTTAGAATTCATTTTGAAAAAAAAAAGCAGTGATGAGTTATCTTGAATAATATATGAAACACATGTATAAATGAAAATGCAAAATGTAGATACTGCTTTCCAGACAGAAATTTAAAAAAAAAAAATTCTGCAATGTTATTTCTAAGTTGAATTTTCAGTGAAGGAAATAAAAACGGAATAAAAACATCAGTAGCAATAGTAAATAAATTAATTGAAATTTATATGTTTTAAGAAGAAACTATTAATGTTACTAAAAATATTCTTAAAATTATGGAAAACTTTCTGATTTATTTTAAATCAATGGTATTTCATCTTCGGAATATTTGAATCTTATTTAAAATGCGATGATCAATAAATCCATTTAGTACGTGGAAACTTTCACAATATTTGAAATGAACAGTGGAACAAGAATTTAGAAAAAAGAACTACACACTTTTCTTTCCAATTCCTGAAATTCTCTCCTATATTCTTTTTTCGTTTAGCCGAAAGAAATAATTTTTTTTTGAAGCTGCGACGATGATCTATTTTATTTAATAACTGAAATAAACTGTGAAAAATAAGTTTTAAAACAGCTGATATTCAAATAACTTAAACTTGGAAAAAAACACATGAATTTCAATTTTGGAGATATGTAAGAAAAGAATGCGAAAACTGATTCACTTTATCCTGACGATTCAAATGCATTTAATAAATATTAATTGTTCATTTTAATTATTAATAAAATATAACTTATTTAGTATATATAAATAATTTTAAGAAAGGTGGAATAAAAAACAGAGGATAGCTTTTTGTACAAAATGTATTTGTAGTTATTTTCAAGCACAGACTCAAACTTTCCTAAGAATGATGTAATTGTAAATAGTATCTTGAATGCCTATAGATTCTTAGAAAACAAGACCATTTTGGGGGGGGGGAACATCTCTGTTACACAATCCACCGAAGAGTCATAAATTACCACCTTTCACCAAGGGAACGCAGGGAAAATTTCATTTATCCTTCCGCAAGAAGGCGGAGTTACAAGTTTACTTTCCCCTCATTCCAAATATGCAATGCTGACTTTTTTAATTACTCGCAAATAAATTAGTTTAAAAAATTTTAAAGTATATGTGTTTGAAAGAGCATAAAAAATAAAGGGTTTCCGAGTTTTTACTTTTTTTATCCGATAATTGAAAATATTTTTATGATCGTTTCAACGCACTAAATGTAAATTTTCAAGCTTTAAATAAATATTTAAAAATATTTAGAAATTTTTTTAAAAAAAATCGAAATCAAGAGAAACATTAATTATTTTTTTGATCTTTAGGTTGCATTTTGTTTTATACAGTTAAAAGCAATACCTTAGACGTAAATTGCATTATAAGAAACTCCATTAGATTAACATTACACTCGGGTTTTCGTGGTGGCGTGTCACCGGGAGCCTTAAGGAATTGAAGAAAAGCATTAATTCATATTTTTTAAATGCTATTTATAAGTTGAAATAATATATTCTTTGGAACTGTGTTTTAAACTAATTTTTTTCTCGTTTTCTTACAAATATGCGAAAGCAAATTTCACAAAAGTTGACTTTTTTGAAAGTTTTTGACTAAAAACTTTTTTTTTTCACTCTTTGTTTGTAACAGCCTAAGTTTTGAGATTGTGAGTGGTGCTCATCTATTTGTTTCAAATTACCGTTTGTACGAGTATTTGACAATGCATGCTATATAGTGTCTCCTTTTTTAAAGATTATAGGTAGGGCCCTTTTAAAGATCACAGGTACATTTGCAAATGGTCCCAGGGCCTCAAGAAGTCTTAAGACGTCCTTGTTTACATCGATAGAAACATTATCCAGAACCAGTTGCGCACTCAGGATTTTCTCAAAGGGTCCAGGGTCGAAATTCCATCTTTCTCGTATCGTACCAATATATGCCGCCAAACATGCACTTCTAATTTTGTCGGTTGTCGAGAACATAAGACACTAACAAATGAATTATTTATTAAATAATTAGCATTACTTAATAAAATAAATTTTTTTAACAAATACTTAATTATATTTTATGTATTATATACATAGATTTATAATAAATTGAAAAAAATCAAGGGTGAGATGAGGGTCTGGGACTGGGACACCCCTCCCCCTTGTGCAACACTGTCCATAATATATACAAAAATTGGTTGATAGCTATGCTAAAACTTGAAAAGAGAAAAAAGTTATTCGCGTATTCGAACTCTATTTCCAATTGAATTCCGAAATGCTTTAGGAACGTCACACGATATTTTTGGCATTATAAAAGACAAGCGAAAAATGACACCGAAAGGATCAAATTGATTTTTAAATGATAAGTCAATATATTATTGATTGGAAAATTTCTACCAAAAAAAAAATTAAATTAAAAACCCAATAGAGCTTTTAGATACGCATAGGATTTTTTGCATGAGGTACACTTAACAATAATAATATTAAAGATACAAACACACAAAATATAAAGAAACCAAGTTGTTGAGTATAAAATATTTTGTAGACAAAGAGAAAAATATAATAAATTAGTCTGAAATACCATTTTTACAGGTAATGAGAATAAATAATATAATGTAAATTGACAATTGCTACCTTCTTAAGGGCAAGAGTTATTAAAACGCAACGATTATTTAAGTATCTACAAGTATTTTCCAAATAAATAATTTTCGATAGATTTTGTTTAATATCCGGAAAATATTAATGATTCCTTGAAATCCTTTTTGAAAGAAAAATAGTTTTTCTCAACAAAATTTTATCCTTTATTTAAATTTTGATTTGTTTAAAATCATTAGTTCAGCGATAAAATCTTCAACATGCTGACCATTTGTGTTTGGCGAGGAAATGTATTCTTGGCGATAACACGAAAAAACATGTTGGCAAACCCTTAACCCCCAGCCTTCACAAGCGTCTAGCCCCTCAAAAGCTAGTTTGATTTATTATAGGAAGGAAGAATGACTTACTAGTAGAAGGTACACTCCTCGCTGGCTCCGTCTATCTTCTCTTCAGTATTTTTACCAATCTTGTACATCTGTTATCTACAGCCATTATCAGGGCAAACTAGTTAGAGCAGGAACAAACTTTTCGCTCCTCTTACCGACCTTTTTCATAACGACTTGGAAATGGCCTCCATTTATGAATCAACGGATATGGAATTGTCTAAATCGCCACGCCGGACTCCTACTCCAACACCTCTACCACCATGTGAGCAACTGCAACTAAACAAGGCCCAACTGAGCAAGATGGTCACATTCCGAAAACACAAGCTAGCCTGCATACAAGCATACAAGCCTGCATACAAGCTAGCCTGCATACTACATCCGGCAAGCCATGCCGGACTACCATCCAGAAGATCCCTTCTACGCTCGAGCTGCCGCTGAACTCCAGGAAATTGAAGAAATCATCCAACTAGCGGTGAGTGATATTGACTCTTTTCCACCCTGTGATACCCCTGGGTGCCCACACCACGAAAATACCTCCCCTCCAACATCACCAACCAGAAAAGATACAAATCAAATTAAAAGAAAAGATAACTCAGAATTTGAGTATCCTCCCTTAAGGAAGACTGCTCGTAAAATTAACTTGGATCTATCTCAATCAGTTGATGGTAACCTAATTTCACCCAATAAATTTGCATTACCTAATAACGAAGAAAACCCAGGATTAGACTCTCAGACTGAAATCACCCAAGATGAACCGAAATCCCCATTGGCTACTCGCCCGGCAACACCAACAAATCAGAGCACTGCTCAAAATACGTCTTCCCTACCCCCGCCCGTAATGTTGAAAATAACAGACCATGTAAAATCACAAATGAACACCATAATGGATGCGTACCCTAAACTCAGATCACGTCTAACTGGAGAGTACATAAAATTATATACATATGACTTTTATCAACGCCGCACCCTAATCCAATTTTTAAAGGCTGTTAAATTTCAATTTTATGTAATCCGACCAAAAAACGAACGCCCCATAAAAGTAGCAATAAAAGGACTCCCCCGTAACTTTAAAGTTGAAGATATCAAGGCAAATATTGAAGATCTAGGCTACACCCCAGAAAAAGTCAATCAATTAATTGGCAGACAAACAAAACAAACATTACCGATCTTTCTAATCACACTTCCACGCAATATTGAAAACCCAAAAATCTTTAAGCTAAAAACTCTTAACTATTTAAGCATAAAAGTCGATGGATACAATGGAAGGGGTGTAACACAATGTTACACCTGCATCAACTTTCACCATAGCTTTGATAATTGTCATCTTACACCCCGCTGCCTCAAATGGGGTGAAGGCCACATTACCCGTGACTGCCCCATCAAACAACGACTAGAAACTGCTTTCTGTATCAATTGTCAAGTCTACGGGCATATGGCAAACTGGAAAGGATGCCCCTGCTTCCCCAAACCCCCTAAGGGTACTGCTCAGAACAAACACAACTTATACACTAGTATTTATAATAGTATCGTACGACCCAATTTCTCATACGCGCAAGCTGTCAACAACAATAAAAACGTTTCTAATTCTAATAATAAACACCAGATGCCACCACAAAATCCTGGGTTTTTGGCACAAAATGAGGCCATAAAAAATCCCCCAACCAATAATAAACAGTCGCATAATGGCAATAATAACTTTAACTTTAATCCCAATAATTTCAACTCTAATCAATTTAATAGTAATTTTAACATTCAAGCTACGTTGCAAATCACCATGCAATGTTTACTCCAATTGTCTCACTTCACCCAAGCTCTTTGTAACTCTAATCCAAACATAATGAATAACTTCAACCAGGTACAAAACGCTAGTAATAATCCTAACCAAATGTACGCCTTAATAGAAGCATCTTGCAATAATCATAATGTATAAGTCCCCACTTGGCCTTAATTTGTGTTCCTGGAACGCAAATGGACTGCTTAGACGCAGAGTAGAGCTGCGGATCTCTTTATAGAGAAGCACCATCCCGATATTTTCCTCATACAAGAAACTCACTTGAGACCTTCACACACATTTAACATAGCCAATTATACTTGCTACAGAAACGATAGAATTAATGGCCGCCGGAGGAACTCTGATTCTCATTAAAAAAGCACTTAAGCACTACTCACTACCTACCCCATCCCGCCGCGCAATTGAAGCTACTAACATCATTTTAACTCCTAATAATCATGATCCCATCTCCATAGTCTCCATTTGCATCCCACCATCCTCTGATGACAACCTTTTCACCATTGACCTTGAGTATTTTATCCAAACTAGTAGTAACTGTATCATTTTTGGAGACTTCCACGCGACGCACAACGCCTGGAACTGTAATAATAACTCTAACAGAGGTAGACACCTGTATAACTTTGCAAGTACTTTAAATCTAAATATAGCCTATCCTGATTCCCCTACTAGATTTGGACATAATTCTGCTAATACTACAGATATTGCTCTTATTAAAAACTTCTACTATCCTTATACTAATACCTCTATTGATGACCTCTATTTTGACCATAACCCAGCCTTTCTTAAATTCAATCTTAAACTTAATATGGGACCTTCCAATCCGAGAGCGATCTCAACTAATTGGAAAGAATTTAGAAATAACCTAAATAAAAATCTCTCTCTTTTAAACTTCTATGCTAATGACATAAATAGTTTTAACGATCTCGAAAATAAGATTTCAGAGTTCACCGAGGTGGTTGTCGACACACATAGACACGCCTCCCGACCAATAGAAAACGCTCATCGCAACTACACCCCACAACACATTAACCAGCTCATCAAACACAAAAACTATCTCCGTAAATGATACCATCAAACTTTGAACCCTTTTTTCAAATATTTATTCAACAGAGCCCAAGTTAATTTAAAAAAGGAACTCAAAAAATATAGCAAAAACTTATGGAACACTAAACTCGAAGCTTTAAATGCAACGGATAATAGCCTATGGGAGGTGCAGCGTTTTCTAAAAAACAAATGCTCAAACATTCCTACTCTCAACTGTGCAACTGGTATGGCCGTCACTGATCCGCAGAAAGCTAATCTCCTAGCTAACACAATTAAAAATAACTTTGTTGAGAATCCCCGTAACAATGATAACTTTAACCATGATGAACAAATTATTAATTCTGTTGTAAATAACTTTCTCTCCACTCCCCCCCCCACTACTCAAATTGAACCCACTTTACCTGATGAAATAATTACTTTTATTAAAAAGACTAATAAGAAAAAAGCGCCAGGTAAAGATGGTATAACCAATAATATGCTTAAAAATTTTCCTTTAAAACTAATTCTTATCCTTACTATCCTTATTAACAAAATTTAAAAATTTCATCACTTCCCAAATAATTGGAAGGAAGCTATCATTTTCTCCATTAATAAACCCGGTAAAAACAGAAATCTCGCAGAAAATTATAGACCAATTTCCCTCTTATCAACTTTAAGTAAGCTAACTGAATCTATTATACTAACCAGACTAAAAGACTTCAATAATGAGAAAAACTTTATTAACCCTAACCAGTATGGCTTTACTAATAAACTTTCTACCTTACACCCACTTCTCAGATTAACAGAAAATATTTTGAAAGGTTTTTAGAAGAATAAAAGCACGGGAGCTGTCTTTCTGGATATCCAGAAAGCTTTCGACCGTGTTTGGATTAATAAACTCACTTTCAAGCTAATTACCTACGAATTTCCCTCTCCTTTAACTCACCTAATCCACTCCTACCTTATCAACCGTTATTTCATGATCAGAGTCAATGAATCCCTCTCTAATTCTCACAATATTTCCGCAGGGTGCCCTCAAGGGTCCCTCCTAGGACCTCTGCTGTTTAATCCGTATATTAATGACATCCCTAATTACTCACTAACAAATATTAACATGTATGCGGATGACACGGCCATTTCTGCCACTTACAGAAACTTAAAACCCATAACCTTTGCACTTAACAAACACTTAAAACTACTAGAAACTTTTTACGACAGATGGAAAATTAACATTAACATAGAAAAATCATGCGCAGTTATCTTCACTAAAAAACAAACCACTCCTCCACCTCTCATCATGTACAACAAACAAATCCCCTGGTCTCAGGAAACCAAATATCTCGGTATTATTTTCGACTCGTACCTAACTTGGAAACAACATATTTTATACGTTCGCGATAAGTTCCGAAAAAGTATATTTAAACTTTCCCCCCCTAATCTCTCGGAACTCACATTTAAGTATAGACAACAAAGTGCTTCTCTATACAGTCGTTATGCGTCCGATTATTGCTTACGCTTGTCCAGTTTGGGGCTATGCCGCAAATACTAATCTTAATATTTTAAATTTAGTCCAAAATTAATATATTCGCATGATTGTTAAAGTAACCCGATATATGAGAAATAATGACATAAATAACGCACTTAAAATTAATAGCTTTAAAACCCACATTCAAAAAATACCCATTAACTTTTTTAACTCTCTTTCTGATACCAACAATATTAATATGTCTAACAACTCCATGTAATACAAATAAAAATACCAAAAGGCCAAGGAGAATCCTTCTGGACTCCTACAACCCGCCTTAAGCTATTTTCTCTTGCAATAATTTTTAATTATTGCACCCAGTAATTTTGCTAAATTTAACTTTTATGAAAATTCTTATTTTTATTCCTCTACTTTACCCCGCTGGACAAGCTATTTTTCAATCCATTTTTCACACCCCTTGTGGGCAGTCAAAATGAGTCTCTATCATCACCCATCCTCGACCAATCAGAGAGCAGGGTCTAAACTTTCAGTCAAGAACAGTTTTCCCAGGGAAAGTTCCAAAAATTCCAAGTCAAGAAGCCACTCATAGTCACGCCTCCAGATCGCCTCCAATCAACCAATAGCCGGCAAGCCTCTCCGCAGAATGAAAAAACCCACAAACGTCATTCCAACATACAAGCGTCTAGCCTCTCAAAAGCTAGTTTCCTCCCTGGTCATCTGCGCATATTTCCGCTTTGAACATTTGCGCAGATTTACACGCAGCATGTTTATCTCAGAAAGCTGGGCATGCAGAACGGAATCACCAGACACCATCAGTTACTAGCGTGTGAATTGTCGGAAACCAAATTACTGGTAATTAAACGTGGTAAACAGACAACAGATGTGGCGAAATCAAGAAGAAGCAAGACCTTTCAATAAACAAAAGCTTGCTAATACTGCGTAAGTTAACTATTTAAGCATTCACTCTCTTTTTAATATCAATTCCTGTTAATATGTTACTTACAATGCATAGCTAAATGATGAAATGCATCTTTCTTGCAAGGCTCATAGTAAAATGAAAACAGCATGAAAATAGAAGGTTACTTGAAGAAAGATGAAACTATAGTATGTAAGTAGACTTCATAAGCATTCTTTTTAAAATCCATTCATGTTGAAATGCATAAAGTGTTCGAAACTTAAAAATTTCTAGAAATCTTACTCTAGCCTGAGATTAAAGTTTATAAAGGCATTCATCATATGCATGATTTTAATTACCTGCATGAGTGGGTGATTTTGATTGTGCCGTGGAGGATGTGTTCAACACTAGAGTTATTGTACACAAAAGCATTTTTAAAGGATTTTTTTAAATGAAAATATCTTTTGTTGCTTTTTGATTTCTGCAGTGCTGTCACATACAAAAAACACTTCTGTTTTAATCTTGGCTTGTTTTCTTTAAAATATTGTATTTTATGATTGTTCTATAAAAATGAATCGGTGTTATAAAAAAAGCTTTGGAAAATTGATTATTTTTCACATAAATCAAGGTAAATCTGTGCAAAACTGTTCCTCTTTTAATGGGGCAGTATGCGATAAAGCATTTTAAAGGTTAAAATGGAATAGAAAACTAACCAAGAAAAGAAGTCCACTTGAAGAGTACTGAGATCAGTCGCATTACTGGAGCAATGTATTTAAAGAAAAGTTTTGTTAAATTTAAAAAATAAAAATCTTGGATTTTCCTGTGCAAAATCCATAATAAACAAATCAGAAATATATTGGAATGATGTCCTGTTTGCAGATGAGAGTCTCTCAATCAATGAATTCAAGTAAATGGTTAGGTGATCATAACCTCTTTCGCCCAACCTTTCATAAGATTTCCTACTGTCAGAATAACCGTTGTTCCTGGTTTGATTCATGATTCAAGAAGTGTTTCTGCCATCCTGTCGTGTATTTCAACCATGAAACAGTGACCTATCACACATTCGACTCCGCCCAAAACCCATTGTCCTTCTGCAAAATGTCCACTATTATGTTTCCTTTTCCCAATATTGCTCTTGTCAGTTTCAGCAGTTTTACCCCCCCCCTCCCCCAAGATTCTGTATTAACCAGAATAAAATCAATTAACACATCATATGCATAGCTGCACCAATCAGCAACAGCTCATGAAACAATTCCAAGTTCCTTATAAATTTAATCAAACCAGGAACGTTTAAAGAATTAATTAGAAGTAAAAAATTGACAATTTACTGCCTGTAAAAAGAATTAAATCGGATAGATTTTTTATTTTGGCAGCACAAATTTGCACCTTAAGATCCGCAATAAAAGACTCAGCTGCCAGACTTTTTATGTTGAGAAATAATTTTCATATCACTGCCACATTTTATGATGGCTGATACCAGCAAAATCTTACATAAGAGAGAGAATAAAAATCCTCTTTTTTATGAAAATAAAACAGACCAAAAGTGAGAATTCGGAACACCCTTTGGTCTATAAAAATTAAAGAACACCCCTCGTATTTGTTTTTAAAAATATCTTGGTACCCACCTATAATAGTGGAAATACCTATGTTCAAAAAGAGTAGAACGAAATACACTACCAGAGTAGAGCAGCAGGGGAAGAATGAATGCATTCAAAGCGGTAAAATTTGTTAAGAAATCAATTTAAAATTGTCTGAAATTAATAGGGTTACCGCAAAAAAAAACAAAAAAAAAACAATAAAATTTAACTATAATAAACATTATCCCCATGGCAATGACATCACTAAACGATAGAAATATCAAGGTAATGATATTTCAATATTATCGTCCATCTTGGTGAACATCAACAACAACTTCGTGTATAGCACTCTTATATCAAATTAGTACTTTAAAATTTGACCTATTTGTTTTGTTTGTTATGGTTTTGTAAAGTCTGGCCCATTATACCCTGCTATCAAAATAAGAGCTTCAAAATAAAAAAAGATGATCATGGAAAAAAATTAGATTTCTACATATATGAAAATACTGTTAATTTATAAAAAATGGCATTCCTTATAAACTTAAAGGGTTGTAATTCTAGAAATATATTATTTTTTTTTAAAACTTGGAATAATATCTCGTACAAATTATTTCAAAACATAACAGCCTTATGCGCATACACACATTTCTGGTTTCTTCGTTAAATAGAGTGTGTGTGTTATATGGCAGATATACCTAAAAATTGCTGCTTGAAAGTGTAGATGTATATTATACTCCAGAGTTTACAATAATTGTTTATTTATTATACTAAAATTCGTCCTTAAAAAGCTGCAAAATGGGTTAAGCGTTTTTACTCACATCTTAATATATGTGTATGAGTAAACTAGAATTTTATTTTTTACAAACAAAAAATGAATTTAATATGATTTACATAATACAGTGTCTTAATAGAATGACAGCCTCTAGACCTCTAAAATAGACCTCTAAGTGGTGTTGCGGGGGGATTAAGGGGCGTAATATATAAATATTTTCATTTTTAAACTGCTTGACCAACCTGCTTGAAAATTAGAAGGCATGTTTCTTTCATGGAGTAAATATCCGCTACAAAATGAGATTTGGAAAAATTGACCCCCAAAAGGTGTTAGGGGGGGGGGTTAAGGGTCCAATTTTTAAACTATTAGACACACAGTCTTGAAATTTGTTAATCATATTCCTCTCATAGGGTAGAGATACGTTACAAAATGGGTTTCGTGAAAATCGACCCCTCAAGTGGCGTTACGGGGCTTAGGGAACGTTATATAGATAATTATTTCCATTTCTTAACTGCTGGACGTACTGTCTTGAAATATGATAAACAGAAGCCTTTCATGGATTAAAGATCCCCTATATAATGTGGTTTGGGAAAATAAACCCCTAGATGGCGTTGTGGGGGCTCAAGTGGCGTTATAGATAGTTTTTTTTTTCATTTTTAATTTATTAGACTCACAGTCTTCAAATTTGGTAAGCAGATTCCTTTCATAAATTACAGTTCCCAAAACGGGTTTTTTTTAAAACAGACCCGCAAGTGGCGTTACGGGGGCTCAAGGTGTTTTTATAAATAATTATTCCCTTTTGAAAAAACTATTAGACGTACAGTATTGAAACTTAGAAAGCAGATTCCTTTCGTAGAGTAGAGGACCACTACAAAATGGGTATCGCGAAAATCAACCCTCAAGTTTCATTTCGAAGATTAAGAGGTGTAATAGTTAAATATTTCCGTTTTTAAACTTTTAGATCTACCTGTTTAAAAATTGATATGCATGTTCCTTTCATGGAATAGAGTTGAACAAAGAGTAAAACCCCAAAATCAATCCCTAAGGAGGGTTGCGAAGGGTCAAGAGGAGTTATAGAAAAAAATTCCCGTTTTTAAATTGTTAGACCCACACACTTGAAATTGGTTAAGCATGTTTGTTTTGTTGAGTTCGGATCCACTAAAAATGTATTTGAAAGAAATCAACTTCTGCAAGGGGTTACTGGGGCGTATTGTCAAAAAAAACCCCATTTTTTCGAACTACAAGGACTATAATAATGGAATTTTGTTATAATTTTTCTTTTGTTGAATTGAAATCCACTAAGAACTGTTATTTTTGAGGACTCTCAACGAGATTACGGGGAGGGGGGTATTGATAGTAAAAATTTCGTTTTTTCTGTTTAGATTTAGACTTGAAATTTGGCTTGCATGTTTATTGTACGGAGTAGAGATCCACCGAAAAGTGGTTTTGCGGAAATCCACTTGGTTTATGGGTTACGAAAGAGCAAACATCATTCTATACTTTAATTTTTAGAGATTATTACAAAATACAAATTAGAGGTTGTTTCCTTTCTTTTATTAAGAGGCGAGAGTTACAGGTATAAATATATTTTTCAATACAATAGAATTCTCAATGCTAGGACTTAGATATCAATAATTTATGAATATATATATAATACACATAATAGTTATAAACCCCGAAGTTTAACTGATCAGAAAAATGAGAAATATTATCCACAGTAACTTACTTTTTTCCTAGGAACAAAGAATGCAAGCTTAAATTTGTTTTAGGGTCCAGTCAACCTTCCCCTGTAATTTCCTTAAACCATTTATACTATTGTGCCATAAGGAAAGGAGGAAATATTCTAAACATGTAATTATATTAAAAAATTAAATACAATACAGCTATTTTATTAAAATATATTTGGAAACATTTGTGTGTGTGTGTGTGTGTGTGTAGAGTTACAAATCTTTGTATGAAATACTGCAAAGATAAAAAAAAACTTACCACTTTAACACATCACCTAATTATTATTTCCCGCCAAAGCAAAAGGAAACAAGAATAGTACCGCCTTAAGGTAAAAATTAGTTAAAAGGAGATCAAATAGAAGTAAGACTATATATATGTACTTAAAAACCTAAAATATTGAAAGGAAATGTATTGGAAATAAACTGACTCCGATTCAGATAACACAGTAGTTCCAATATAAAATAAAATATATTACATTTTATAAAGCATGCTGCGCAATCTTTTGAAATAATTCATTAACTTTATAGTTAAAATTAATGAGAGAAATGAATAACAATAAGGTTTATAAATTATAGTTTAAAAAAACTAAAAAACACTCTTTTATGTTTAATCGAACTAAAATGTAAAAAAAAAAAATTTTTTTTAAATCTTAATATAAGAATAAAATGATTAGCGAGAAAATTGATGTCATCGGGGTAAAAGCGTGGCAATACCAATTGTTATAATTTCTTACTAGTTCTATACCGAAATGCTGAGTTTGTGTAAAAATGTAGTACAAAGCACCCCACGCTTTTACCACAATGACACCAATTTTCTCGTTAATCACCTTATTCTTACATTACGAATTATTATTTTTTTTACTTTTTAGTTCGATTAAGCATAAAAGCGTGTTTTTTAGTTTTTTTTAAAAAACTACAATTTATTTTTTATTTTTTAGTTCGATCTACGATAAAAACATGCATTTTTAGTTTTCTAAACTATCATTTATTCATTCATGAATTAATCTTAAATACGTCATTTCTTAGAATTTGGAATACCCATTGGTATCCTATCAGTGCGTCGATACGGCATGGTTTGTAAACTGTAGGGCCAGCCAACTGAAGGAATTCTGGAAGAGCTAAGTTTGAAAGATTTCTCACTAAAAAGAGCTCCATATTCTATCTGAAATATACATCTGTGTTAAACACAAAAGTGCACGTTTTGAATCGAAGAGTTTGTGAGAAATTATTTTATCCGGTGAGACCTGAATCAATTCTCAGCTGTTTCGGTAAAATGAAACAATGAATGATGTTTCCTTCCACACATCCGACAAGAGAATTTACAAAAACACATTTTATGTCCAAGATTAGAGGTTATAACAGTGCTTTTCAAATTTTCTGTATTTGAGATCCAATTTTAAGTCGCAAATTTCATCGCCCCCCCCCCTCATACAACAACAATGTATTTGAATGCAATAATAATGTACTTCAACGCTAAAGTCTCAATGCGACTTGAATATTATAAACCGCACATATTATCAATATATTTTGTATATGACAAGCCCATGGAAGTCACTAGTAATTACTAAATTTGTTTTTAATATATTAATGATAATCACATATTAAATACTTTTTGCTGCTCTGATACATTTATATCAGTGTGAATATGTATTTTATTTTTTATCGTGTCAGGATGTATTTTGTTTTGCTTCCTTTCTAAATTAATAATTATTTAAATCTTTTATTTTGGATTTTTCGATATGGCTCGTCACCCCCGTAAGGTTATGATGCTTCCCCCAGGAGCATGATAACACCAGGAGCACACCTTACAGTCTGAGAAACGCTGGGTTAGAACATAAATATTTTTTTTCACATGCACGAGTCTTTTTTTTTAAATTTTCATTTTCAGAGAAAGTAGAAAATTGTTTATATTGTGGTAAGAAATTCCGGACACAATTTTCGCTTTTATAGGGTTGTAACTTAGTCTTGTAGTCGCCAGATCTGGAATTAGTCGCCAAATCTGGAAACGTATAATGATTAAGTCACTAAATCTGGAAATCGTTTTTCCTCATAATTTGATCAGGACAATGGAACAAAATTATGAAATTATTGTATTGTCATAAACGGTCCTTTTTTGAAAAATTTTGAGTGTGAAAAATTTTGAATTAATCTGACCGTTTTAGGTGTGTGAAAATCGAGTTCAAAGGTTCTGTTACATCAAGTGAAATTTATAAAAGCGTGTTAAAAAATTGAAACTTAATGCGAGTAATATTTTATTTTGTCATTTAACTTAAAAGCATTTAAAAAAACAAATATAAGAGAAATTAATACTGTATCCATGCTTAATATAATGACGTTAATAGGGACGTCTTAAGACTTTTAGAGTTCCAAAGCCCAGATTGATTTTTCTTGCCCTGAGCCCGTATACAAAGTGGGCGCAACAGGAGGTTTTAAAAGTAAACATTTTAAAGCAGGCACTTCTAAATAACCGTTCAGACGGTAATTTGAGACAAATAAATGCATAGGATTCATAATCTCAAAAACCTAAGCACAAACTGGCTCGTACGAAGACCGCATTTCGACTAAACGAATTGAATGATTTTTCATTGCATAATAACATAGTCTTACCGCTTTTGTGAGTTGACATGCAGTTTGAAATTTCCTGTTTTTTAGAGAATATACGAAAAAAATATTTGACCAAGAAAGTTATCCGAATCATGTTTTTATTAAGATCGAGTCTAGAACAAAACGAGGATTTCCCCGAGGGTGAGGCCCTGGACCTGGGCCCATACCTTAAGATATCTCAGTAGTTTTGGTTAATTTAATTAGTTGCATTGTATTTTCAAATTAGTTTAGTTAAATTTGGCAAATAAATCAGTCATACCAGTTATGTCATTTTTTAAGTTAAATAAATTATGTCGCAAATTATTCTATTTGCTTTAAAGGAAAACCAACAATGTATCACAGAGAGGGCATAAAATCGATTTGAATACGCACTTTTTGATAACCAACGTACTTCTCTCTTAAGTAGGAAACGATTATAGTCTTCGTCATTTTCCAAACAAAGTTGAGCTATTAATCTTTCATTGAAGGCAGTCGTTTTGATATTATTAAGCGCTCTAATGACATGACCTAGTGATCCACGGAAACATTCACTAAGATTTTTTGTGACTAAATGATGTCGATGAATTGTAACGGGTCTGTCTATTCGCGTACTTCCTATTATTTCTCTTAGGGTATAATGGCTCTTTAGATATTTTACCACGATAAAGAAGACGCGAGTTACTCATATCAAGACTTATATTTAAAGATGAACTTTGAAGCGCTCGGGGAGAGAGAGGTTAGAAGCTAAACGGATAGCAGCTAGTGATTAACGAAAAACTAGGCGAGAGCGCTTCTTAGATTATACGATTAATATTAAGGATTTGTTCAATTAGCCGTTTAAATTGGATTAGTGTCGGCTTGAATTAGATTACTTTAGAAATTACCTTCAAATATTAGAAGGTGTATTGTCACGACTTGTGCTAAGAGCAAATGATCCGATTCATAATTATATCTCCAATTATTTCGTCTACCTCGCTATTGCTCCCATATTTATCTGTTGGTGCATTTCTTAACGTCTGTTGTTCCTTAAATGTGTGATGATGTTGACGATTGTTAATAAAAATTGAGTTTGTATTAACTATGACTAATTTTTCTACTATCCCTCGTACATTAATGGATGGGACCACCTATCCATTTCAGAATGGTACGATGTATAGAAAATAGATTGGGTAATTGATTTACGAATGCAAAAAAATCTCGGTATCTTCCTGCAGTTGCCAGAGCATTATTAGTAGCAACAGAAATGATATTGGTCAAGAATACACTTTTAAATCGAAAAATGTTTTGAAAAAAAATATCCTTGTAATTTTCTGTCACGAATTGCAAATTTTTATACCGTATACTTATTTTTCTTCTCTTTCTTTCATTTCTAGTTCTACTTTGAAATTCATGAACCAGACACACTCGGAGGAAGAAGCAAGTTTTGAGATAGATTACCATTCCTGGCAGTGCTGTGCAATTTCAGAGTAAAAAACGCATTTTAAAATCTCATTTGATATTCGACATTCGATAACTTTTAGAAAGAAAATTGTTCTTTCTTAATTTACTTATTTCTGAGATTATTATATGATGATACAGCATAATGTGGACACTTAAAGATATTGTTCTAGTAAATTTAGCAGCGGGATTTATTAAAGATTCTTCTACGAGAAGAACAATATTCTGTTGCGGAGAAAAAATATGGAAACGAGTCCTACGGGAAAGAATATCAGATTAATAAATATTCCAATAACATTGCGAGAGGATATTATTGCCTTGATAAAACCTATCAAATCAGAAGTTTTCAACTGGATGGAAGATCACTTGGGAATTTTCACAATGGATCAGGAAATGCCTCTCAACGCACAAGAACTCTTTCTTGACTTTTACTTTAATCCAGATGGAACGGTGGATCGGGTCAAAACTGCTGATTTATTTATTCATTCAGAAGAATTCGATGTGCAAACGCGTTTCGTTGTACCTTGTCAATATGGTTCTAAATCGGATGTCTTTGCTTTTTTTAAAAATCCACACGAATCTGCGAGAGAGCAAATTCTGCACAAGTATTCTACAGCAAACGAGAACTTAAACAAGTATGAAAAAAAAGCGTTGCAGAATGGCTTTTCTGTTACAGAAATGGACATATCGACGAATCAAGGGGTTGGTGCTCTACATATTGTTACTGGACTAACGCTTCTCTTCAGAGTCGACTTTTGGATCATCTATCACCGGAGAAACGTCGATATCTTTTAGAGGATGTATTTAAAAAATCACGTTCGATACACGTTCAACGCTTTTGTCTTTCAAGGATGAGTGCTGATCATCGGGAAGATCTACTAAAACGTTAACCTCTGAAATTTTTAAGGACCTGTTTATTTTGGCTTTTCCAAAGATTTTTTCTGGATTCCATCAATAAAGTTTGGGATCGTTTACCAAATGAAAACTTTACTTGCTTATTGCACATCATTATTTGTCAGAAAATTTTAGAACGGTAGGAAGACATTGATTATGTGAACCTCTTACGAGAGTTCTGGTATAGAAGCCCAGAACATTTAAAACAATATGTTGAAAGGATAGACATTTTCAAAATAATGATGAAAATAATTATGAATGGTTTCCACACACACCCGAAAAATGTACCAGGAAACTTTTTTTTACATGATAGTAAATTTTTTAACAATGCAGATATATGTGACCGTATAATACGCACAATCGTAAAAGTTCAATAAATTTTATTTTTAAATTTGAAATTACTCTTCAATTATTTTGTCATCCTTTTTTTTTTTTTTTACTATTATCTAGGTTTTTATGTTTTACACTAGAAGATTTCCAAGAAATATCCATGCGGATGTGTATCAAGTAACAAAATATTAAATATATGTACTGTTTGTCCACACAAACTCGCTCTCTTATAATATATATGTATGTTTTTACGTATATACACTGCGAAAAAGAATATTCAGAATTGAGAACATAATATTCACCTTTGAATACTTCACTTTCTCAAAATATCTCCGATGCAGACATACTCAAATTTGAGAATCGCATATACTAATTTTTGGCAACAAGTACGTACTCAAAATTGAAACTTGACAATCTCATTTTAGAATCTGTTATTGGATTAATATTTACGAATGAATCAACAAAATTAGTATGTAATGTACTCATTTTTGAGTTCGCTGATTTCAAATAATGAGTATGTATGGTAATTATTTTCGATACTGTTGTAACTAGTACGAGTTTTTAACAGAAATTATAAATCCAAATTTTAAGGTATATAAATGTATGATATTTAAGTTGTAAATTTCATTTTCTCTATCTTATATATTATTTGATCTACATTTTATGAAGTTTTTACCACATATCTTCGAAAGTCAAAATTCTTTTTGCATTTACTGTGTTAAACAAAAAAGTTCTTGCGTATCGTCACATAAGTGCCAACGTTCAAGATAATTTGCCAAGTTGGCAGCTTCGATTTCCAATGTCTCGTACGCGATGAATAAACAACCATGTACTTCGTTTTATATTAAGTCACCAATACGTAAGTTCCAACAAAAATATAATTTGTGGTTTTAAAAACTCAATTGCTGCGTAATCATAAATTGTATATTTTCAAACTTATACCTCAGATTTAAATCTTTGAAAATAACGAAAATAGATTCTAAGCAATAGTTAAGCAAATTTGTAAGCAATTTGGTTCATTAAAAGTTACATTTATGTTTCTAGAAGCAATATAATGTTTCTTTAAAATCCTATACAAGCAGAAAATTAACTTTCATTTAAAATTAGTCTTTCATAAGAAATATCTTGGAAATATTATGATCAATAATAGATTTTTCATAGTAAAAATTTCTAAACACAAAGTAAAAAAGGAATAGTTTTTTTTACATATTATGTAACATGAAAAACTTCTGAAGCTTGAAAACCCAACTAAAGTAACACTCATTAGGCCCAGGTGAGTAAGTATTTTTTTTTATCAATAGTATATTTAAATTGATACACACTCAACCTCTGCTCTCAACACTGATCAACCGTGCTACTGAGATTCCCTTTTAATCCATCCAGATTTAAATAATGCACTTTAATATATGTTACAAATTAAGATCACTTTTATACCAACTGACTTTGTACTCTATCACCAACGAAAACAAATATTATAGTTTTAAAGAAAATGTTTTTTAAATCAAAAATTAAAATGTTTAAAAAATTTAATCCTTAAAAAAATGCAAAGAAAAAAAACTAACGCAGTAGATTTTTACATTTACAAAACATAAAATGCACAAGTTTTTAACCAAATGGAAAGGGTTTTTAGAAGTTTTCAGCCCTTATTTAGAAGAAAAATAACACCCCTAATTACCAGTAGAACCATAATCTAGCCATTTTACTTTGCGTACAGCATTTTTTAATGGTACACAGTAAACAAAAATAAAACAAACCAAATCATGTTTTTGAAATATTTATTCTGGAAATTACACACGTGCATATAAGACAATAAAACAAAAGAAAAATATAAGTGTGATTTTTCAAACAACATACTTGTTATTTTTATTGAATTTTTTTATAAACTCTATTTATGTATTTTATCCGTATTAAAGTCAACTCCATCCTCATTTGTATAGCATAGCTTATGTTTTATATATATATATATATATATATATATATATATAATATAATGTACATCAAATTATAATTTTAAATAGATGAAGTTCTAATGTATAAAGGTACATCATTAAACAGATTTTTTTATTTTTATTAAATCAAAGCTTTTTTGAAGTTACTAAATAAACGTGAAAATGCCTTTCAAACAGTGTTGTTTCAAATAAATTACATGTTAGGATACACGAGTCCTCTAAATCATATATGCTGAAGAATTTATACATAGCTGGTTCTAAGAGAAATCTTAAAAGTTTCCTCATTAGAGTAAAATGTCTGCAAATGTTGTTCCAGTTGTAAAAAGATAAATGTTATGAATCCAATTCTTTGAATGTTTTAATAATATATTCGAGGGATTTGAGTTTATTGAAAATGGTTCAAATGATTTTCAATATATTCAAAAATTTCAAATTTTTTTTGTGAATTTTATTGATCAAGAAACATCGGAAAATACATTAACTAAAAATAAAGTTCAAGTAAAATTACAATTAGCTGCCAGTGAAAAAAGAATGATTTCAGATAGATTTACTATCATGACCATGCAAATTTGTATCATAAACATAAGCAATAAAACATACAGCCGTCAAATTATTTAACCTCTGTGTAAACTATTTTCACTTTGCTGCCATGCTTATCACATTTCATGATGGCCAAAATAAGCAAAATCTCAATCAAGAATACGAATTTAAAAAATATTAGAAAACAAAGACAGAAAGTACAAATTCGGTGATCCTTTTAGTCCATAAAAATTGAAAGATGAGCCCTAATATTCTTTTTATAAAAGTACTCCCCAATAATATTTGAAATATCCATTTATGAATAAATGACAAAAGACTAAAACTGCAATCTAGACAACAGGAAGCATGAAAATGTTTTAGTTTGTGAAAAAAATCTAATTAAAATAATCTAAAATTAATAAGGATACTGCCATAAATATAAATCAATAAAAATTCATTTTAATGTACTATAATAATAATAATATCAAACAATATACATAATAAAGAATAAAATAAAATTACAAAAGAGAATAAAATAAAAACGTATAAAAAATAATGGATTGCAATCATAGAACCAAATTTAAAAATATTGATAACCATATAGTAATGTTATCGCCAAACTTGACGATTGTCAACAACAACACTTGGTACGTAGTGTACCGATATCAAATTAGAATATTAATTTCAATATTCAAAAACTAAAAACGACAAGTTTTCTCCTTTTCCCTATAACCTGTAAAGTAAAAAAAAATCATTTAAGAGCGTCGACGAAATTTCACAAATTTGCTTTATCCAACAGATGGCGTTGTTTGCAACTCGGATGACGTCAAGAAAGATGAAGCGTGTTTTCTGGAAACCTATCCTTACTATAGCAACGGGGTGTGGTTTAGAAATGATTGACAGATGTAGTCGGTATGAGAGCGCATGCGCTCTTTGAAGAACTAGATCGTGAAGAAAAACATGTCAGCAAATGGAGGGGGGTTAGGAAATGGATGTGAAAGAATTTTCTACAAATAGTTTCAACGTTTGAGTAAGGTTCTGTCAATGCTGCACAAAATCGGGTGCGGATACATTTTTTTTAAAGCCGTGCTAGTGGATAGGTATCAAAATGTGCATTGCACTTCTAAGTATATATAGTTCTGGAATCTACTCAAAAATACATTTTTCTGCAGAAATGATGAGCCTAATCGGTCTAGATTTGTCGGAAAACATAGGATATATTTGCTTAATTTGGGTATAAATATTATGTGAGTTTTTCCCATTCATATGGAAAATAATTGAGTGTAATGCACTTGATATTTTGTCACATGAATTATTGTATTTCTGGGTAGGCCTTTGAGTGTAACATTTTTGAGGGAATTCTATTGTAGAATTTTACTATTTCCTAGTTTCGGATGACATTTATCCCTTTTTGTGGAAATTGGTATTGTAGTTTAGAAATCATGTAATTCATTTCAACTTTTCTATAAAATCATCGTTATAAGGCTCCGGATTTTTAGGAAGAAAACGTTCAAATTCTCTCTTGACAAATACGTCTACATTGTCTTAGGTATCATAAACAATGCCCATAAGATTAAGAAGGGAAACGAAATATGGGTGGGGGTTTTAATTTTTCGACGAAGAATTTGGGTAGATCTTTATTTGAAATTTAGAAAAAGGTTTTTTTTTCGAGTTTTAGGGGATATTTTTTTTATTTATCTTTGTTACCTTTATTTATTTATCGATCTAATTCTCTTTGTTTGATGGAAATATGCGAAATTTCAATAAGTTTCTTTCTGCTCATATCTCTTAGATACAAATTGTATTTGAAATTGTCATAGAAGGTTGCTTATTATGGAAATAAAGTTTCGATTTGAATCTTTAAAATGAAAATGTAATTTTTCTTAGAAAATATTAACTAGATCACTTTTTTGTCAGTCCTTTTTTAACAGCATTCCAATACTTGTTTTACAAATTAATGCTATTTACAATCAGGAGCATAGTTACCGCGTATCAATGATACGGGGCCCCAAGCTTTGAGGGCGGACACCCAAACATGTAAGCAAAAAATCGCAGGGATGGCCTTAGAGAGTGCCCTCAAGGATGATACAGGGTCCACTCAGGACCAGCTCAGCCAGTGTTTTCAATACTCATGAAAATGTGACACAAATTTCATAGCCTTCAATTAAATTATTATATTCATTGAATTAATTTTCAAGCTAAGCTTCCTCTTTTTATTTCCTACGTGCAACGTTTTCAGAATATTTATTGTATATTGTAGTCTACGTTGGTACTCTCATAATGTTATTTTTAGTGTCGCCAATTATAAGCGGAGATAAAATGGGTGCATTTTTATGATAGGCTCTTTTCTTTTGAATTTTTACTGCTTTGATCTCCTTTTCTAGTGACACGATTGCGATGCTTAAATTCCCGGAGGAGCGGTGTGGAGAACAGTAGTGCGCTTTTGAAATCTGATGTTACCTATCAATTCTTTCATGAAATTATCTTCATAAGACTCATGATTTAAGGAGGAAATTCTTCAGTGAATTCACAAGCATGTTTATGATTGTTATCTTGGATATCAAAACTAAAGTCCATCGGGCTAAGAAGAGGGAAGGGATTTTAAATTTTTTGAAGAAAAATTTAGTACATCTTCAGTCGAGACTTGAGGGAAAAAATAATTTCCGAAGTTTTATTTTTGTAGAGAGAAGTGGTGGAGGGAGACGATATATATATATATATATATATATATACGTGTATATATGAATATATATATATATGTATGTGTATATATGAATATATATATATATGTATGTGTATATATGAATATATATATATATATATATACGTGTGTATATATATATATATACATATATATATAGTGTAATAAAAATTGGAAGAAACCAAAAAAGTCAATGGACTAAAAAAGTGACCTATTATGATTTCTAAAGCTGTTACTGAATTAAGACCACCAAATTTGGGTTATATATCTATCAATCTATCTATCTATATAAATAAATAAAATTGAAGTGTCTGTTTGTAATTGCAAATTAGCAGCTTTTTACTAAATGCATTTAAAGGTATATACGGTACTTATATCAAAAAATCAATTTTTAAAATTTTTGTCTGTCTGTCTGTCTGTTTGTTCCGGCTAATCTCGGAAACGGCTGGTGCGATTTTAAAAATTCTTTCACTAATGGAAAGCTACATTATCAGCGAGTAACATAAGGTACATTTTATCTCCATATTCCTACGGGAACGGAAACTATGCGGGTAAAACCGTGGGACTTTGCTTAAAGCTCTCAAGGGACTTAGCTCTCAAGGCTGGATGCTTTCACAATGTAAGCTTTTAGTGTGGGATGAAAGTACGATGAAAGAAAGCTATAGAAGCGTTATAGCACAAGAAAGC
This sequence comes from Trichonephila clavata, assembly GCA_019973975.1. Taxonomy (NCBI): domain Eukaryota; kingdom Metazoa; phylum Arthropoda; class Arachnida; order Araneae; family Nephilidae; genus Trichonephila; species Trichonephila clavata. The sequence continues at coordinate 15,244 of BMAO01027809.1, read as the reverse complement.
TATAGAAGCGTTAAAGCGGACTCTTCAGGATTTACGAGATAGTACAGATATTATAGGAGGAATGGTAGCTTTATTATATATTGAATGGTAAATTCAAGCTTATAGGGAAAAGTTGAAAAATTCAGTCTGAAAACGAATGTGAGAGTGCATCTTCATAATGACGTAGATTTGGAACATTATGCAGAGACGCAATTGAAAATCGGTTATGCATGTTTGGACGCAAATGCTGGAGGTTATATTTTACTTCCAGAGAATTTTGTAATGTAGAAGAAAATGATGTAAATCTTATTGCTCAAATTTACGTGGGCTTTCAATAAAATTTAAATTGTAATCAGTGGTTGCGCGCAAGATCAATATTGGCACCTAACAATGACATTGTCCATAAAATCAACATTGAAAATTTAAGCGAAGTGCGGGGGAGGGGGGAATTGAAGAAATATTTATCAATGAATACAATCAAGGATAAAGAACAAAGTACTTCAGATCCCACTAAGTTCTTAAATTCACTTGAACTTTCGGGTGTACCCTCACATAAACTTCAATTAAAACTAAATGTACCAGTTATACTTATCCAAAATCTCGATGTTCCTCGACTATGTAAAGAAACGATGCTTTGGATCACAAAACTAATGCAGAATATACTTGGTGCCAATATTTTAACATATGTCATGAAAAGGGATAGTGTTATCATACCTCGGATTCCAAGTATCCTCACTGACCTACCATTTCAATTCAAACGAGTTCAAATTCCAGTTTTACTGTTGCTATACTGTAGCATGATCGGTGTGTCCAATGCCCAAATCTTCGCATATTTGCAACTGACGGAAGAACATATAATATGGTATACAGTAGCATCTTAGAATAATATTCTGTTTTGAGCTCTTTTAAAGAGAAATTATACATTAAACGTAGATACTTTCGATTTTTAAAAATATTAATACTTTAAGTTATAGATTTTTTGTTGTAATTATTATAATAAATTACGTTTTCAGTTTTTTAAAACTAAGCTCAATTTTAGAATTTCTAAATTTTATTTGTTCCAGTCAAGCAATAAAAAAAATCCCACAATCCAAAATCCACAATCTCAGTAGGCCACTATCCTTCCTCTGTCGAACTCGGATACTTGATCAAAAGCTGATCGCTGTTTTTTACGAGACATAACTGATCATTTTTTGAAAAAACCACAAGAAAAACACATTTGCCGAACTTGAAATCGTCGAAATCTTCAAGCCTTAAATAGCGCTTTGAGGTGGCGCCACAGGCGTGCGTGATATGTGATCTTTGCATATCTCACCTCCGCTAATGCATGCTGTAAATTTCATGTCATTTACGTGCTTCCTTCAGGGTGCTGCATTTACTGTGGCCAGCAGTGTAATTACGACTTGGACAGTTATTTAAAGACATCAACGCGAGCGGAGCCGCGGGTAAAAAAGCTAGTACATATATAAAGGAGAAAAGCGACTCACCCACCCACTCACTGAATGACTGACTAATCACGATATCTCCGGAACTATTCAGCCTACAGATATGAAAATTGGTAGGCATGTTCTTTTCATGGAGTAGAGATCTGCTAAGGACGGACTTTACGAAATTCGAACAGCAAGGGACGTTACGGGGCGTTATAAATAATTGTTTTCATTTTTAAACTACTGGAAGTACATTATTGAAATATGATAAGCAGAATCCTTTCATGGAGTCAAGATCCGCTATATAATGTGTTTTCTGAAAATTGACCCCAGATGGCGTTGATGGGGCTCAAGGGGCGTTCTAGATAATTGTTTTCCATTTTTAATTTATTAGACTCACAGTCTTCAAATTTGGTAAGCAGATTCCCTTTCATACAGTACATTTCCTCCATGGGGTGGGCAGTAAAAGAGGGGTCAGTTGTCATATAAATAGTCTTCAGTTGGTTGTAAACTGGACCCTCCAAGAACAAAAATCGAAGGCGAAAGAGAGGGGGTCTCGAGTTCCCTTTGCACTTAGAATCCCTCTCTCAACTGTTGTAGAAGAGGCTTGTATGATTCTGCGACGTCATTTTCTTTCATCATGACATCTGTCAGAACATAATCATCAGAAAATGGGATCAAGTAAATGCAAATTTGGAAAAATAATAGCTTGAAAAAATGTTTATTTCAAAGTCAAGAAAATATTGAAAATTAAGAAAAAAAGGCATATAATTTATCTTTTATGAAGGAACTATTTACCTCCGATCATTAAGACCAGTACTCATGAGTACTTGGCCCTTCCTATAGAAACGCTCATTCACCCCTCCCTGAAGAGGGCGCTTTCATCGTTTTAGAGTTGGAATTTCTGTCTACGGGACCCTAAAAGGTTCCCGGCGACAAGGGCCCGGCTGACATCTGGCACTTCAAACACCTCGCCGCCGCCTGCAGAGGCGCCAGCATTCAAGACGTACAATCACTGACCATGAATAGAAAATAATGCAGCCATGCCCGGCCCATAGTGTCCGCTAGACACACCGTCGCCGACGGTCCAGCTGTCTAATACAACACAATGCAGCTAAAGCCACGTTTTCTCCAGCTGTGGAGCCTCTAATGAATAGGGGTGACTCCTCCATTGTGACGACGTCACAGCATGGTACGCTCTAGAAAAAATAATGGATTGCTTTAAATATGTTACTAGTTTGAGTAGTGATGTTAAGGCTACACAGTGCCCGTTTTAAAGACAGTAATATAGAAAGTAATTTGTGTTTTCTTTCTAGATTATATTATTAAATTGATTCTTCAAATAAAAATTTTTTTACCGGTCTTTATTTTAAAAATTACAAATTTTTCTTGTAAAATACTCAATTTTTAAAGTTTTTACTCAATTTTCAGTGATTTCTGTTTTTTAAGATTATTGAGAACAAAAGTTAGTATGGAATTGAACATTTCAAACTAATTTTCCCTACTAAAAATTCCTTGTTGAATTTTAATAATTATTTTTACAACTATGGAAAAAATATCAAATTTTTTAAAACTATTAATTTAAGATTTTTAGAAAAAATAACTAGTGCTCTCAGACCGAAATCCATACTAACTTTTAAAGAACACATATGTATATATATAAATTCTACAAAAAATTTTCAATATTATCTTGAACAGAAAAAATCCTTGGGAGAAATATATCCTCAAAATTGAAAAGTCTGAGAAAAACACAGTTAAAGTTTCTAAAGGCATAAAAGAAAAACTAATAATGCCTCTAAAGATCTAATTTAAAAAAATGTTATTATCCAAATTATGTACATTGCATCAAAAAACACTACTTTATTTAAATATGTTTAATGAGGATAAATTTTTTTTTTATTTAAAATATGTTTTTTACATAAAATTGATAGCATTTGTTATATATACGATGACAGAGATTACTCAGCCTAATCTTAACATGATGCTTTCACAAAAGTTTTGAAACACTTATAAAAATAATAATGATACCAACTGAAATTTAGAAACCCCCAGGTTTATACGTATAACATCTAATTTTTTCTCAGTTCTAAGTAGGTGCAATTTAAAAAGTTTGATTTTTATTACATGACTCGAAATTATTTTACTATAGTATTATAATACATTTTGTAATATATCATAGATAAATTCAGTTATATTTGCAATACTTGTATAAGGAATACTTGAACTCAATAAAGTCTCATTGTAGTATCAGCTGAAAAAAGGCTGATTTTAAGTCATATAATTTTCAGTAGTATTCCACCTCTTCCAAATATTGTCCTTTAGTAACACAAGAATGTTTTGAGCCCGGCAATTTCTCAATAGGAAAAAATTAATGACAGCAAAAAAGTTTCTAAGGTTTTTAACTATGTGTAAAAACACAAATATTGCTCTTTAAAAATTAAAAACCTCGAAACATAACTGAACAGAAACGATTTTAGTAGTAAAAGTAAGAGTTAATAGCCATTTCACTGAACGAACCGATTATTCTCCCAAATATCTATCTTTATATACAAAAAAAGTTTTTCATGATGCTGTAATAAATTTATTTCAAGGTTTTTTTTAAGGTGAATTTAACAAAAGAAACTACATCTTTTTTACTGAATGGAGAAAACTCACAGTTTGGACAAATTTACATTTATGATAGGGAGGCTTTGCATGAACGTGCAAAAATAGTTAAACGTGGCGATGTGTTACAAATTTTGCAGCGAATTATGAAGAAAAAACCGTATGAACTACATAATACAAGAAAAATTCCAGTTTTACAATTTTAGCTGTGATAGAGTTGCATAATTTGTACAATGGGAGTTGGTCCGCATTAGGCAGATAGGAAAGGGGGTGGTACCTCCTTCCATTTTTCAATTAATTAAACTTTTAAGAATGGAAAAATGCTTTAAAATGATTGCTAAACTAATCACTCTCTCTAAATTGTCAAATATTGAGATTGTCAACTCTCAGAAAACTTCAAATATATTAAAAACTGATTGGTTATCAGACTCCCTTAACCTTTTCAATAGAATATTTGCTATTCCTGGTGAGCGCAATAGCTTAGTGGTTATGGTCACGAGTTCATGTCTGGAGTGTCATGGGCTCAAATCCTGTTGCCACTAAAGACCCTTCGTGTAAATGAGGCCATTCCTACCATTTATGTGGTAGTTAGGAAAGAGGGATGCCAGCTCAGGTGTCATTCTCGTTATTCGACCGAGGTTGAACATTACGAGGTTTGTGATCAATAGCCCTCTTGTTGCTTTATAGAGTGACACTAATCTCTCTCTCTCTCTCTCTTTCTTTTGCTAATCCTGCTCCAGGCACATAAATTACTTTAATAAACCCTGTAAAAATTCTCATTTATAGTTAATCTTTTATCTTCAAAATTTACATATCTGATATTGATTGAATTTTTTTCCTAATGGGAAATTTTAAGAGTGCAGTTAATTTGGACGTAGCTGCTTTAATTTCGGAAAGGACTTCCTTTCCTAATACAAAAATAACTTATTTTTGAGATCTGTGCATAATTCTCTGTTTTACGAATTTTTTATTCTGCTTATGTGACCATTAGCACAGAGTAGTAATTACTTAACAATTCGATTAAAATTTTCCATTATATTCCATAACATTAAAACTGTTTAAATGTAATTTTATAGCAAAAAACGTGAAGAAAAATTACATTTTCAAAACATTCTCTTTTCATGGAAAATACTTCTATGTAATACTTTTTCTATGTATATATAGTTAGGATTTTTCTTTACAGAGCCTGAATTAAGATTTTTGAAACATTCACATTATTTTTAGAGTTACTATTGAAATAACACAACCAGGCTTCTTCATAAAAATTAGCTACTTTATTAATATAAACCCACTTCTAAATTATATCTTCTAAAAAGTTCAGTTGAGGTAGGGATTCTTGGGAGCTTCCCAAATCGAATAACAAAAACTAAACTTTCGTAACATCAAGAATTGTTTTGAAGATTTTCGAATTTTAGATATCCATATTAATAATGTTTACTATAAATTTTACATCTCGCCATATTGACATCAATAGGAGTATTGTAAAGTTTTCATATGCAAGAGTATATTTTTTTTATTCTTGATTATTTTAGGGCCCCGGTGCATAGCATCCATTGACGACACCACTCCCTGCAGAAATTAGCTTTCAGTCCAGAACCCACCTTTTGGTATGAGTCAAATTGATGAATTTCAGTGCCTCAACATTAAATGACAGTTATACGTAGAATTCGTTAGTGGAATTCCTGTTTCCATGTGGAAACTTCACCTTCTATCTCGGGCTTTGAGTTTGTAGCAAAACAAACTTGGCTTTGCCTTAGCCCATATTGCATTAAAATATTAAAAAGAAAATTTTGAAATAGTAGAAGTGTATTGAAAAGTTAAAGTAAATTGTAAGAAACTCAAAAAATTAAGGGTTTTGAAATAAAAATAGTATGAAAGGAAAAATATAAGAAATTAACGGAAGAGCTGGAATTTTAAGAAACCTTTTTTACGTCCAACATTGTGCTCCTCAGGAATCCGAAACGCTTGCGAGAGGAACTTGTCTGGTTGAAATGACAATTCTACAAATCTTTCACTAAGAAAGTATACACCCCACAATAACCCCCTTTCAGTCCCAAAATAGATTCCAATCGCCTCACTCTGAAATAAACAGCTATCCTATTCATGTGTTTCTCCCCTCTCTTGTCAACCTTATCTCAAGGTCACTTGACCGTTTCATCTTGGAAATTTGGGATGGTTTCTACTACCTATCTTGTTATTCTGCTTTCGTAATTCCATGGAAAAATACTTGATATTAAAAGCCAACAAGTATAATTGAATATGAATAAGTATTATTTCTGAGATACAAGGCTCTTTCACTTTTCCCCACTCAAACAATCGAGTGTCAGGTTTTAACATCTCATTACCTAAAAAGAAGAAATTGTCTTCATCTACGCTTTCATCTGTTAAAATATTTATCTTAATAAATATATTTTTTCAGCCTCTGCAGTAGAAACAAAAACACGAAAATCACTTGTTTTATTATAATGGTACTTCCTGTATTTCAGACTGAACAGATTTCTTGTATTTTTCCACTCATGTACAGCATACCGGTAAAATCCTAGGAGAGCCCCTTGGCAACAGACTGAAAAAAGCACTACTCGAAATTGACTATGACGGCAAGTAAATATAGCGGATCAAGGAGGATGTGCGTAATGAAAATATATGTAAACAATACAGGAATTTATCAAATATATTTAAAATAAAAAAAGCAGCACTTGCTTGAATTCTTTCTTATACTTCTGTAGACATTGTTCATATATAATCCCATTCGCTTATTACATTTAGGACATTCATAATTCGAAGCAATCAATCCTTCCTTCGTACATCAATCAATCAATTCTTTCTTACCTTTTGCATTCAACCAGAGCCGATCCTAGGGTGTCGGCCGCCTGCGTGCGAAGCCCTAATGTGCCGCCCTTATAGAGAATTTTTTTTTTATTTTGACTAATATTTGCATATTTAATTACTTATTATAATATTTGCATATTTACTTATTACAATATTAATATTTAATTACTTTTATTTAATTACTCTTATTACAATACTTATATATTTAATTGCTTATTAGAATACTTATATATTTAATTGCTTATTAGAAAACTTATTTGTATAGTTACTTATTTAATACTTATATATTGAGGCTATATATTCATCTGCCTGTATAAGAATAAAAAGTAAAACATTAAGAAAAATGAAAATAAAATTTGAAGTGCAAAACTTAATTTTTGGTGAGCTAATGGGTTATGATCGCGACAAAATACTTTAACAAAATAATAAGCAGGCAAAAACATTACCTTTGAAATAAAAATAGACATTATATAATTAGAAAAACAAAACAACAGTATTTACACAGAAAATATAATTTAATGAAAAAGTACTAAATCACACATAAATCTCGTGAAACGAAAAGTATATAAATCAGTCCTTACAAAGACTACTTAATAATTAATCATGAAATAATTTTTCTGAGAAGCAAATTTATCGATAATTTTGGTGAAATCGATTTTCTCAGAGATTTCGGATTCAATAGAGAATGTGTGGCCGTGGTAGCCTAGAGGTAAAGGCATATTACTCGTAGCTGATGTGTCATGAGTTCCAGCCCATACCTCAGAAAACCTGCCGTGTAGGGGAGCGATGCACGTAAAATCTATCGAGGGCTCAAAGTGGTGTGATGTGGTAGTTAGGAGAGGAGGTACCAGCTCAGGTGTTGTCCTTGTCACTTGACCATGGTTCAAAATACAAGGTCCTTCGCCAAAAGCGCTCGTGTAGCTGAACAGAGCGACGTAAATATTCACTCACTCAATAGAGAATGTGTTCATATCTGAAAGCCTTTCTTGTGTACTATTCCTAAAAACTCCTAGAAAATATTCTAAAATATAGGAGAGACCGGGGCAAGATGACGACGTTAACAGTTTTTTGTTGTTCATTTATTTATTTTTAAGGGTAGTGAAATCAATTTTACATGAACTGTTAGAGTAGTCCTTTGTAGTATTAAAATATATTACCATTTAATTTTTCCAATAAAAGAAGATAAGGATTATTTTATTTTTTCATAACCTTAACAAATCGTCATCTTGCCCCAGTGCTGGGGCAAGATGACTTTTGCCTTGGGGAGAGATGGCGACTCTGAAAAAGGTTGAGCATATTTTATCTTTTGAATGTGTTACATGGTTTAACAAATGATAACTGTGTTTTTACATCTTACAAAGTATCAAACTAAGCGTAATTTGCATTGTAACGTAATGTTGAAGTGCTTAGTTGTGTACCTAATAATAGTCACAAATAAAAATGACATTTTTATAATTGGAACATTCCTCATGCCAATACTCTTGTCATTTACAGCACTGGATCCATTCTTCTGTTGGAGGGTTCCTCTTCACAAACAGGACATCTTATAACACCGTCCTTTGAAGTTGATACAACTGGAATGTTTGGCCTGGATTTTATAGATTTAGGCCTTCAGGAACAGTTTGAGTTTTTTTACTCCCTTTTTAGCTTCACGAGCTTTTTTTCTCTGTTTTTTTAAACTTCCTGTTCTTCCTTCTGCTTTTCCCTTTTTTCTAACATTTCTTTGGTGGGTGTGCTTGTAAGAATGCTAGAGCTCATTTTTTTGTTTTTTTCTTTTTTTCTCACATTATTTTGTTTTAAGCAATGGTTTGAAATAGAAAACACTAACAGGCTTCTTTGGTGCATCGAAATCAGCATTTGCCATAAGTTCTGGTTTTTCTGGAGGGTTTATATGTTGGTTTTCTATTACCGGGGTCTGAGGACTAGTACTATTACACTCAATTGCATCGTCAACAGCAGCATGGTTTGTAGTTTTTACCGCAGCATAGTCATGTTCGCTAAACACAAGAGGATTATGAGGCTCGATCCCATATTCTTTAAACCCTTTCAACGGCATTTCCAACTGTAGCTGATTTGAAATAAGTGATGCTCAAAACCTCACCAATATTTTTGTCTGTGATAGTTTGTTCTGGATGAGTGACCATAAAGTTGTCACATACTTGGCTATAGTGCGTTTTTAACTGGTTGAAAAATGACACAACAAGAGGCTGAAGACGATGTGATGTGTGCGACGGCAACTCAACCACGATGATGTTTTTCGCTCAGCAATATAAGATATCCTGCAAAGTTATATGAGTTTTGTGATTGTCAAAAATCAACAGAGTAGGAGATTCTTTGATTGGTTTCACATTAAGATAAAAGTGCTTCAAAAAAGAGAAAAAGGTGCCCTTATTGTTCCAGCCCTTATCACTACAGTTTCCTACAGTTCCTGGTGGGGCTCTTTCTACAAGTTCAGGAAGCATTCGTTTTCTCGCAAAAAATCAGAAAAGGTGGCAGATAAAAGCCAGTAGCTCTAAAGCAACAAATTATTGTTACATTCCTTCCTCTTTGGGGAAGGGGGGGGGTGCTTTGCGGATGGCAAAAATGTCTTCCTCTGGTCACCCCCTTTCGAATGAAACCTTTCACGATCCGATGCACCTCTTAGCCCCAAAAGAAATGGAAGCGCAAGGTCACTCGGACATACACACAGACAAACAAGTGTTCACAGGATTTAATAGAATGGACAATAATAGTAAGTTAAATAAATTCCGAAACACGGGGCAAGATGACGAGCTCGTCATCTTGCCCCAGACTGTCTGTTTAAAAATATTCGCTCTCATTACCATGAAGGAAGGCAATTAATTGACATTTATTCATGGTAATAGGTAGTATTTAAACCAAGTTACTCATAGATATTAAAGAGAAACGTTATATCTTACCTGTATTTGTAGCAGAGCTTATTTTCACATGCATAAAAGTTATATCGTGGCATCAAAAAACAATCAAAGCTTCACAACTAACACAAAAAGGGCGATTTCAGTTTGTCTATACTATAGTTTAACGAAAGGCCAAAAGGAGAGAAAGTAATGTTCATTTGATGCTGCTACCTAGTGTAATACGGAAAAATTAAGACATTAGTCATCTTGCCCTGGTGTCCCCTATACCTTACCATCAAGTGTTTACACATCTAATAACAAACTTTGTTAATTCCGTGTGATTAATATCTGGTTAGAGTAAAAAATTATAGAGAAATATTTCGCTTCTTTGCCAATGCGTGTTATCTCATTACGAATAGATTCGGCCAAAACAGTAATTATTCATTTTGAAAATGGTGCCATAAATAGTATGGAATACGTATTTTGTTATTTTGTATTTACTGACATTATTAAGGTGTTCTGAATTAACTGGATAAAATTTTGGCCATATCTAAACCGTCTTTAAAAAATCGCCATTATCTAAACTTCATACTAGTTCCTCTAAATGCTAAATTTTGACTCTAAAAATTGTACTACAGCAATCATTCTTTCAATGATGGCGCGTCATCGCTTTTTTCTCTCGACTGTATACACTTTGTTGTTCCGAGGCGATAGTACAATTTTTTTCCAACCTTGTCTTTAACTCGCACCACGATTTTATACAGTTTACATGTTTCAGTGTATTTTCATGATTATTATAAAATAAAAAAAATACATTATATTTCTCATTCCAATAAAATTCTGTCTTTTAGCTTCCTGCAAAAATCTCATTTCGGGATATTTTCGATAACATTTAAATATTAACTCATGTGTGTGCAGTCTTATTGAAAATAAATTTATAATAATTCTACTAAATTTATATCTCTTTAAATTAAAAAAGAAAGTAAACATTGAAATAACTAACCTATTATTGACCTAATTCACAAAGTTTAAATATTCCCAAAGAATTTTTAAGAAATGCTTTTTCAATACTTCGATTAGCAATAACACAATTACTTATAATTACTAGTAATTGTAACATAATATTTTTAAATTTCTCCTGATGTATAAAAAGAGAGAGAACCATCTAAAAACACATGTGCTACATTGACTTAACATGGTGATTCATAAAATTGATGATTCAGAAAAAAAAATTAAACATTTACAATAAACAAGACAAATAAACCGCAGTTTTTTTAAACCCTGGAAAAAGTAATGAGGGATGTGCATGTTTCGTTCTGGAAGTGGAAGCTGTGTCTTATGAAAAAAATTTTAGCATAATAAATATTATACCAATTTAATGCAAAGATGAAATTTTACAAACCATGTACTCTTAACTACATCAACGATTATATTAACATTTTGAGGATCATATTGTTCTTTTGGTGTTTTAATTTTTCTCCCAAAAGTGCTTTCCACGGAATTCGAAAGGAATTTTTTATTCGATTTTGACTTTTTATGTTGATTGCAAACAAACTTCCTTCTGCCAAATTTTTCTATTCGTGGCATAATTACTTATTTAAAAAAAGTTAAATACTTTTAAAATCTTATGAATATCATTAAATATAAGTAAAAAATAAATATTTCTTATGAAAACTAATGCAAAATTAAGTAGCCGTATAGGACAAGAAACTTTAGAATAGACGGACGTGATTCAAAACATTGCCATAAACTGAAATTTAAAGTAAGAAATTTTACCACACAGCTTGGAACAATAGCTCACTAATAAACGTGGCTAAAAAATAGCGAGGTTATTCATTCTAATAAAAAAAAATTTTATATAGATCAAACCCAGGAGAAACTACCCATTTAAAATATGTCAAAAGGGGCATGGTCATTTGTTTACATTTTTATTTTTCATATTTTAGGGATATTTTATCAACAAACATGTAAATATAATACATTTTTAGATTCAGAAAAATATGCACTATTCTTTGAACTAAAATTGAAAAATCAATTTTTTGAAAGTATATGATGTCTTGGTTCTTTCTCTTAATCAGAAATTCAAGTCGTATTAATCTTTAAACAAATTATATACAAATAAATACCTTAGTCACAGTTTTTTTTTTAAATTTGAAGTTCATGAGAAAAATGAAAAATTTTAATAAAAAAAGTTTAATTACTGTATAAATGTTTGAAACGAGCAATAAATCTTATTCTAACTGAATTTATCGAAAATATTCGCAAGGATCATTTTGAAAGCTTGAGCATTGTGTCCTCCAGTACAAGTTTATCCATTGGGCGCTTGGGGCAGGACCCGGAAAAGCTGGACTTAACCGGATCCAAGGGCCCCTTCTTGGATCCTACAGTGTCAAGGGGGCCCTTAGATCTTTTGCACCTAGTGTCCGAAATGAGCTTAAACCGGCACTAATATCCACCTAAGCTAGCATTTTTATTTCTTTTTAAACCAAAGAAAACACGCATCCAAGAGTTGTGTGTGTGTGTGTGCAATCGCTTTATTACACATATTCTATTTTCTCTAAATAAAAGCATTGAACAGACAATGTTACAATTTTTTATTTCTCTGTTCCTTTCCTCTGTTAAAGTATATTGATTTATTAGGAGAGCACTACACTTAATTTATTTAATGAGAAACACACAAACTTGTCTTTGAAATCTTACAGAAATTATTTCAAAGAAATTTTACAAAAGAGAAATTAACTTTTTTTGGTGTCACTTAAATAGAATGTCCTTAATAAGAGATCAATACGTAAGATCGTGTTCAAAGAGACCGGTAGCAACATTTAATGTGCCTTATTCGGAGGTGTACACTACAAGAGGAATTTGTACATTATTTTAATCTTAAAAAAGTACAAATTAGTTCGAAAATAAAGACATAATTACCTTCTGCTATTTCAAACGAGCTAAATGTGAGAGATTGAATTGTGTCAATTTCAGCAAGCATTTTTTTCGAAAACGAGTCTGTTGATGGTAGAGATTATAAGCGTTTGTTTTAACTTCAAATAACATTTAAGACTAAAATGAAACATCACCTGTGTCTCGCTATCTTCAAACCAGTGATTCGCAAAGTGGTCTATATAGACCCCCAAGGTTCTATGACGACTAGGAAAAGGTCCACATCAGTGAAAAAATAGTTTAGAGATCCATAAGATGCAAATGGGAGCCTACGATAGAGACTCTCATTAAACCACATCATAATTTTAATTTTAAAAAAAAAATGTAACCAAAGAGAAACTAGATTTTATTTATTTAACAGATTTATTTACTAATTTTATATACATATATAATGAGGTTAATTTGCACAGTTACGGATGACAGTATATAATTTATTAAAACAAGGACCATCATCTCAGTTTTTCTTGCCAGAATTAAGGTAAAGGAGCATTATATTGTACTTCACGAATTTTCCTAGTTTCTCACAGACAATCTACCAGGATAATGTTTCTTGAACATATGTTCATTTAAATGCTCTCTATTCATATTTTGAATCTAGGCTTAAGAATGCTTTGACTATGGTAGACAAAAAACAAAAAATAAATAAATAAACAGGACACAACTAACCGAAGAATTTAGGGTTAAACTCAACAAGATTGATGCCAAATGTTGAAAATTTGTTATTGAAGCGTTAGATTCATCCCTGCTATTAAACACATCTTTGTTTGTTGCTCAATTATTTTATATATTATTAAATTTAAGATTAAATTAATTAACATGTTTTCTTAAATTATACTTCACTGCAGTTAAAAATTTTAATCTCTTAAAGTAAGTAGTCCTGTACCAGCTGTCAAAAAGCCATTTATCTATGAGCAAAATTCAATATTAGGAGGGTGTATCCAAAAATGACAAGCAGTAAGGTATATGAGACAGAAAAGTCTGGGAACCTATGTTAGAAACATTCTTACTGCCTCTGCTCCTTTAAGTTACTGACACCGGACATCCCGTGAGTGGAAAGAATGTCCTTTGTCACCCACTCGGGATGGGGAGAAAGTTACAAAGCAAATAAGAAATAAACATGTAAAATTTCATGATTTAACGTACACACCCTTCAAGGTTCAGCACATAAGAAAACTGACATTAAACGTACACAGTACAGAATAAGATTCCTAAAATAAAATACCAGATTCACATTGCTAGGTACAAGTATATAACTGGAAATTGCAAAAAAGATAAATACATATTTAAAAAGTAAATTCTGTCAGTAAGCCAGTCAAATATTTAAATGAGCATACAAATGCAAGTAATTTTTTGTGTGAGATATTTATAAATTAGAAAAGTAAACATAACTTTTAACAAACGTAATTTTTAACTCTACATAAAAGCAGAATTTTGAAGAACTGCTATTTGCCGAACGCGGCCCTAAACAAAATATTGTTTTGTGCACATTTGTCACTTTAACGTAGTAACAACACATACAAAAGATAATCGCTTGTACCTGTATCCGAGATCGGGGCCCATATACTTGCTACAACAAATCACAAGCAGTGTAATTTTTATTTTTTAGAAAAATATATAGTCGTTACAAAAATTTTACTAGCAGTAGTCGGCATTTCAATACAGTCTAAAATAAAATTCAGGTATTTAAATAAGGTACCACATACATATGTTGCTAAAGTGCTCGTTTAAATAACAATATTTCAAAAAATATAAATATTTTAAAATTCAAATTTTTTATAACAAAAAAAGTATACTCCGAATTCGGTCCAAATGCCGCCTCGAACATGGTCCAGTTTCCTCGGCCTAGATTAAACTGGTTTTGTTTTTTTCTGGCTTTGTTTGACTGTTGTCTCTATGCTGCTAACATAGAGACAATAGTAAACACGGTAAAGGGCTATGTGAATTAAATCATATGAAATTACTCTCCAACTAGAAGTATACATAAAAGCGGACAGATATATATAGATCAAGATTAGCTTTTAATTTATATTTTTTTTTAATTTCTGATTAATTAGCTATGTTGTAAATCCCTTGATTCGTCTATTTGATTATATGGCATCTGGTTACAATTAGGACTTTTAAAAAAACGCATAAATAGCATATTTTAACATAGTACAAGGTGCATTAAGTTCTACAATATAAAATTAACGTTAGAACTTCGCTAACATTAATATTATGTATGAATCTTGAAGTCTTTTTTCAAGCAGGCTTTGTATGAAAATCATTTACTCAAAAGTCAAAAGAGCTGCAAGAATTTTTCTCTTATAACTAATACCAATAAAACTATAAGAAACCACCATTTGAAAGAGATATAATCACTAAAAAGAAAACGAGCATTGCTTATATAAGCGTTGTAAAACCAAAGGCAAAAAAAACCTTCTTTCCCTATTTTGTTTTTCTAAATTGTAAGGTTATTATTAAATTAAAAACTTTTAATTTACCCCAAATTCATATTGAATTTAAACATTAGATTAACTGTATGAGATATTTTCGTAAAGCAACTTTCGCAAAAATCCTTTTTGACACGCTTTTATTAAGCATCAATCCACAGTTGCGCTGCTATGTGTGTGTGTGTGT
>BMAO01027808.1:0-18737 GCA_019973975.1 Trichonephila clavata | reverse complement strand
TAGATTAATTATACTACTCTTATATATTAAATGTAATTCAATTAGAAGAAAAATACATTAAAACTAAGGATCAATAAATTGAATTTTTTAAATATTTGCACTTTTCTGATGAAAATTCCCTTAATATAGTATAATAATTTTTAAAAAGTAAATCAATGTTATAGGCACTTTACACAAAGGCAAATTTAAAAAGTATTGAATTTGTTATTAAAAATTGTAGATTTTCTGTACCCAGTGCTTGAAATGAGCTTAAACCAGCACTATTTGAAACACAAAGCATTTATGTGTACAAAATAATGATACTAATTTTAGCTATAAAAATCTCCAAGTTTGTAAAAAAAAAAATTTAAAAAAAAATCAGTTTTAAATTGAGTACAGTTTAGCAAGTTTGAGTTTATTGCAAAACTTTAAAGTACTAAAATACAGTATGACAATATATTATCATATAGTTTAGTACATCATGGGAATACTCAGTTTTATCTGCAATACTTGAATTCAAAAGTCTAATTGCAGTATTAACTGAGGGTGATTTTTAGATACATCATTTTCAGTAGTATCCATCTCTTGGAAATATTATTTCGCACAGCAACCTGAGAATGTTTGGGCCAACAAGAAAAATTAATGGCTTTTCAAGTTATATAAACTATTTTTAAAACAAAAATAAGCCTTGAAAACAATCTTAATTAAGTAACTATGAGAACTCAAAATATTATCAAGCAGAAATGCTTTTTGTAATGAGAACTGAAATAGTTAAACCTTTTCACATTGCAAGAGTTGTTGGGCTCAAAATATTTTTAATTCAATTTAAGAGCGGAAAACTGCTATAAATGAAACTGAAAGAAAAACCTAAACTCTTCAAATATCTTTAAAACTAATTTATTATCAAATT
The DNA here is from genome assembly GCA_019973975.1 of Trichonephila clavata. Taxonomy (NCBI): domain Eukaryota; kingdom Metazoa; phylum Arthropoda; class Arachnida; order Araneae; family Nephilidae; genus Trichonephila; species Trichonephila clavata. Next base: position 17,848 of record BMAO01027808.1, on the reverse strand, counting down.
TGAAATTTGGTGGCAGCTTCTCAATGATATGGGCTATAAGAAATATCAAAATTGTTTTTGAAATGTTTAGCGCATTGTGTGGCCTTAAATAGTATGATTTGTACCAGTACATTATGAAGCCTTTAAAGATATGTTGTAAAATAATAACATTTAGCACTTTGATAGTCTTAATAATTATCACCTACAAATGTTTGATTTTTTTTTTTTTAAATCATTGTCCCCATGAAAAAAAAACCCGAATCATACTAAAATATGGGATTAATTTTAGAAATTGTTTGAAACATGCTAAATTATTTTCATGAAAATTTTACATTTTTGGAGCATACAAAATTTTTGTTAGCTAGTTTAAATTTGTAATTAAAATTATTTAACTTGCATCATTTATCAACATTTAATTTTAATATTACATGGTTTTATACAATCGAAGCATGTGGAAAATTTATTTTTTTTAACTAAGAAATTCATTGCAATTAGAAAATGCATTTTCATATTCTTTTGAAAGACTATCAGTGACATTGCTTCATTTTGTATTTATGAAAGAGAATTTTTTTCTAAGATGTGTATTCCAAAAGAGTATTTTTTTTTGGTCAGTTTCAATCTTTATTTGCATTAATATCGATATATAAAATTGAAACATTGTTATTGTGTGTTAATTTCATAAACAACTGTTCTATAAAATTTCCCAAGACATAGTAATATTTTTGAAATATATGATGAATCTGTAATGAAATAACACATTTGCCAGTTTTTGATTGTCTGACTTTACTTAGTAATTATTATTTACAAAGGTTTGAAATTTCTTTTAGAAATTTCCTTTAGACTGTCTTCAAAGTTTAAAAAAGAAAATACTCTTATACTATTAAGTTAAAGAAAGGAATCATATTAATACATAATTTTTAGGAATAATGATTAAATTTTATTGGATTTTCTTTATTGCAAATTATTTCTTTTGAGTTATTGAATTGCATATAAATTGTCTAATTGATGTAAAACTAACAAATATTTCCTTACAATTTTAAAAATAAATGAGTTATTAACATTAAAAACTTTGATGTCCTAATAATAATACAGAAATGAATTTTCAAGAACAGCAAAAAGGAAACTTTATATGAATATTAGAAAATAACAGTTAAATTCACAGGCTTTTTTGTAATTATAAGAAGTTTCTATGTAAAAAAATATAATCAATGTCATAAATTGGTAGAAATAAATATCTGCGCTTACAAAGAATGGTCAGGAGCAATGAAAACTTAAAACAATCCTTAGAAATGCCACAAGACTAGAATTCACGAAATCCCAGGAGTCTTCACAGCACTCAGACACAACTAACAGTGTCTAGAAATACAAATAAGCAATGCATTCAGGTAACGGTTGTACATTTACATGGAATCTCTATTATCCAATCATCATAATAAGTTGAATAACAGTCTTTGGTCCTATGAACAGCGAAGTATTAACTAATCGCTCTTGCTAACAGTAGACAAAACAATGTTTGTTTTGGCGAGCCCGCTCCCTATTTACAGTCTGCACGAATTTTTCTCGGAAAAACTCGCATACATGATGATTTGCGATATTAGTAGATTTATCAAATTCAAGAAGCAATTTGTTCAAAAGAGAGTTGCACAATTTTTTAATCACAATATGGCTGCACAAATAAAAAATAATTACTAAACCTAAAAGTATACAAAAATTCGAAGCCAAAGGTTGAAGTATAAACTAAACATAAATCTTATACTATAAACTAAAACTATATATATATTTGGTCACAATACAAAACTAAAAAAGTAGAAAATATATTAAAACTATTTTAAAGTACTGAAAAGAATTTAAAGAATAGAAAATAATAATGTTGCAAATAAGAAAGTTAGCGCGCAAACACAAGTGTCATACGATAAACTGTTAAATGTTTGCATGATCGCACGTTGTAAACCACGTGATTATGGCCACGATGCAGCGCCCTCTATGATAAATCGACCCCATTTGACGAGTGGTTGCAGGCCGGTAGGCGCAGCTTTGAGGCGATGATCTTTGGCGGCTCGGTTTTGGAATCTGTGGAGAGAGAGTGTCTTCCAATTGGATGTAGTAGTGATGGGGATATTGGCTCAAAAAAGGCTGCCCCTGGGGTGTGAGTGTGTGTAATAAGTGTGGTGACGCAATGTCCAGTAGGGTAAAAAATTTAAAACAAGTATAAAAAAAACCGACCGGTGTGTTTCTGCAAGGCGACACCCTCCTTCGCATTGACCGCGCACGGCCATGCTGCATTTAATAATAAATAACTAAAGTCATGATTAAATTTAACAAATAAATATCTGGGAGGCCTGAGCCCGAGCCACCTGCATGGTAGAGCAATGCTCTAACCGTTCGCTACTCTGCACGTTCTTCCTTCGTCCGCGCTTGCCATAACTTTAAGTAGCCTTATTTACTATCAAATCATTACGCGTTAGTAAAGAGTACGCTCTATTTCTATTTATTATAAAGCTGAAATTTCCAGACCTGCCTTAAATATCTTTTTCAAATTTTCAATCGTTAGTAAAATACGTTCTATTCATCCATTGACATAAGAATCGACTTATAATTTTATTTTAATATTACTTGTTTATTTAGAATGTATCTCTAATGACAGTGGTGAATTCTTGTCTATTTACAGTTTTCTGTTGCAATACATACGTGATTTCCCATTAATATTAATATTTATACTTTCTCTTTAGCTAGACATAAGTAAGATGTATAAATGTTGCACTATGATGAAACACGAGAGCTAACGTCAAAGGACGTCGTAGTTGTGAACCACGATCAAGATACGAAAACAGCTCTGTCAAACTCCTTTAAAATTATGACACTACGCAAACGATTCTAGGAAGACGTAATCTTTTAACTTATCTTAATGGAACAATATAATTTTTCTTATTCAAAATTAGAAGTTTTATTTTAAAATGTGTTCATTGATCAAAATTATATAAAGAATGTTCAACTAATTGTGTCGTACTTAAGTCTAAATTCATGAGTGGTTTTTTGTAAATAATGATTTATAAAATATTTTTTTCAAAAAAAAAATTTATACCTATAGCATAAAAATTTCAATTAAAATATCGTGTAATAAAAAAACATATTATTTCCTTTAAAGAGTAAAATCTAAGAAAAATCTAGAAAATTTGCAAAAAGACTAATAGAACTGATGCAGCGCTACAATTACTTCATTAATTTAACATATTATGTCTTACGCAGGTTCGATTAATTTCACTTATGTCTGCATCATATTAGTGGTTAGTACTTTAAAACTCAATTAATAAAACAATGAAGTTAAATTCGTTTATTATGTTTAAAACATTACTAAGTTAAAATAATTACACTATTCAATTTTTAGAATAAGAATACAGCAACATTCCACTTATCTGAAACGGAGGCATGGAGCTGGGTGGTACTTGGACGGCCTAAATTCAACTCTCTTAATCTGAAATCATGGTAATCGGTCTTCTGCTAATCTGTAAAATCTCTCTCTAAATCTCTGTAAATCTGTGTAAAATCTGCGTAATATCTGCCGAGAAATGTCCCGGTTCCTCCTTTTAAGTGGAGGCAAATTACCCCCTTTTTCATCCGCACGCACTTTGGTCCTGCCTAACCATTGGTCAGGAACCAAGCGCAGAGTCACAAATTTCGCGACGACTCTTCCAAATTATGAGTTCATTCAACTTTGCTGACCAGCCGTTGTGACCCCCTCAACTAAGGAATGCGACAACATCCTGTCAACAAGAAACAAGGGGAATACACACAAATTGCATGTGTCTTAGGGACCATCTTAAAACCCGATCAGCATCTAAGCCTTCCAGCCTCCAAGCCACCCATCACTCCTCCCCCCTTTCAGACTCACAAACACCTGGAAAGAGAGAAAAAAAATAACACATATTTTGCAGTAGACATACAAAACTGAAATGGGAGTGATTAAATGACAATAGTAATAGTCCAACAGCGAGCCGGAAATGGATCTTCTTGACACGATGAAATCTTGGAAAAACAACTGCAGGAGAGGGAAAAAAAACTGGAGGGGGAATCCTTGATCCCGACGATTGAGCCTTTTAGTGCCAAGTGCAGTAGGAAAGGCGAAGTCCTCTGTTGTGAAGGTGAAGAAATAACGACAATTATGTCCTGTCGTTTGACGAATTGAAGAGGGGTGAAAACACCACGCTGGAAGAATGTAGCCGCCTAATGGGTAGCATATTGTTGAATTCTCTTATTGACTTCGCGGCATTGTAGAAACCTTTAAACGTTTGTCTCCTCTGCTCCCTTGTGTTGGAGGTCGTCAATCTTGACAGCTCCCGAACCTGATGAATGTGGCTGGCCTGTCATCCTGACGCCATGGCGAAGGGGAAAATTTTCCTTTCCTGTTGTCCGTGAGTTGCATTCCAGCTCGACCTTAATGAAAAAAATACTCCCAAAAGAGATTATAATAAGTACGGAAATGTTCTACACACACAACACGTGAACTCATTATTTTCCATTTCACTTTCTCCCTCCCCACTAACTTCTTGACCGGCAGGGACTTTCGTTTGAATACCACACCGACCATCCCCTGCCTCCGTTTCTGCCAAACAAATGTAGTACAATAGAACGTCTTGTAAAGAAAAAAAAATTCATAAAATTCGAATTTTGAGATGAGATCTGGGCTACCGCATAATTTACACAAAAGAATTGCACTCACGAAACATTGTAACAGTATAATTGTGTACATAACACAGCAGTGATTAATATGTAATATAAATAAAACAAGTGATATATATATAAAGATACAAGAAGTAAATACTTAAAAAATTGATTGTGACACAGATTTTGGCGCGACATATATGCATAGTAAAATGGGTAAAAACAACATTTCCGATGTCTGGCATGAAAGTTAAACAGATATTTTGTATAATTATGCCAACTCCTCCTTCTCACTGATCATCGCAGAACGACATGATGAAGAAAATTATTAGCTAATAATGTACACAAAAAATATCCACCATTTTAAGGAATTTAAAAAAATTATTTTCCAGTGTGAGATTGTAACAATTTGTGAGAACAAGTTTAGATAAGTTATTATTATTATTTATGAGTATAATGCAAAAAAACAGAAAATCATCACAACATTGCATCACCTAACATCGAAATTCGACATGATAACAATATGGCATGATTACATAAGAAATTGCAACGTACATCAAAGTCAATGAGCATAAGGAATTATAAATTCACCCTGAGCCTTGAGTACTAATTAAATTAAGCATGCATTTGAAATACAACGTACAACAAAATCAATAGCATAAAGGAATGACAAATTCACCATGAGAATTGCGTACGAATAGTATAACTTAGGCGTGCATTTTCCTTATTACAAAACGATGAATATGCATGTGATCAGGATGCAAACCCAAGGTTAAGAAACAAAAAAATTTAATACTAAAAGTAGACGAGATTATTAAAATTGTGGCTATTAATAAAAATGGATTTTAAGTCTATATATAAAAAAAAAATAGAAGGCGAGAAAAAAAAAACGAAACACTTCACTCTAACCTTTGAGTGCTATAATTGTGCACTGAACAGAGCGATTCGCATGTCATCAACACCAGACACAAAAAAAATTTTGTTCAACAATAAAAATATTAATTCCCATTACTATAACTAATTCACCAAAATCGACTATCGGCAACTCGAATACTGACTCTCAAACAACATAGCCATAAAACCTTATAACCAATACGATCCGCTAACAATTAACTAACGCTACAAACAGATAACTATCTCTCAAAAACAGAACTAACTCGACAACTGAAACTCTAATTCTCAATCATTTCTACTAAATCACTTAACTAATACCTGAATAATCATATTAATTCACAAACTCATAAAACAATTCTCTGTATCTCTTCTTCCAATACTTCGTTAAACATAACTTCCGTAAATAATTCACATAACCCGCTAGATTCTAATACAACCATAATGACAACAATTTCCTGTACCTCTTTAACAATTCGCTAAACATAACTTCCGAAAATAATTCACATAACCGCTAGATTCTAATACAACTATAATGACAACAATTTCCTGTACCTTTTAACAATTCGATAAACATAACTTCCGGAAATAATTCGCATCAGTATTCAAATATATCACGAACAATCTTAACTCAATTGTAATCAACACTCTTCACATAATGAAATTCAACTTATAAAAAAAAATTCATGCTCTAACCCACTAAGTATTCAAAACAATTTCATAAGTACAGAATGAACACAAGACTTATCTACCTCAATACTAAATAATATGACCAAGAATTTTCATAAAAAAAATTATAATGAACCAAAAACACGAAATCAAAACTAACTTCACTTAATCAATCAACACTTATACCGAGTGGTACATCATGGAGGGAGAGAGAAAAATTCATAAATCGACAAAACCGAAAGAAAAAAAAAACTGAATACCTAATTTATGGACAATTGAAACTCAACTACTCAAAAACATTCTAAAACGAGAGTACAAGAACACAATACTAGTAACTATACTTTAAACATATCATAGAAATTCCTTTAGTGTGAATAAAATTTTACTAGTGCGATGGCCAACACAGAATAAAACAAACAACCATCTCGAATATTATCAAAATTCATAAAACACAATTGTAATTAAGAATAATAATGGCAAAATAGCTACTTTCTTCTACACTATCATAAGGTACTGGCGAAAACAATAAAAGTTCAGAAATAAACATAAATGATAATACATCCACAATAAGTATTCAATAAGTAGGTTGCAAGAAACAAGAAAAACATATATTTGATTATAATAACATGATAAAACCAACGTTTAATAGCTCAAAATTTAATACTTCTAAGCAACAATGAAATTCACAAGAGATAATGTATAAATGAAACACAATAACAAAATACGTATAATGAGCATACTAAAAAAACACATGGAGCATGTGTGGGACTACACACATAGCTAAAATAGTAATTCACTGATTTATGAGTTATACAAGAGACCTTTCTCTATATTTCCTGACTTATTGTAGACATGTACCTTGTGTCCACAGTATATATTTTGAAATAACATACATGCAAAAGCATATGAGTGACAAAAACAAATTTTAAAAAAAAACATCAATGTATATAATATTGATATTTATACAAGTACCAACATAATAAAATACAATTAATTCTCATTGATACAAAATGAATTCCTACAATCTACCCGACAACAATCTTTGAAGTATTTTAAGATAAGCATGGACCTTTCTCCGATAACAAAAATGTCGACAATAATATGAACAAAGTAAACATTAAAATTTTATGTATGAATTTAATTTATTTATAAATTTTCTAACACTCGAACCCTCACTGCCCGCAAATTGTGGGATCAACTCAATTAAATTAAACCGATCGGAAGTAGTATGCAATTGAACAGGATCGGCCTGACGAGAACGAGGCATTATGCGAATTTTATCTAAAACCGGCGAGTTGCAATTAAGATAAAATTATCGACAGAATGAAGTTAAAAAAAAATTATGTTAACATTCTTACAAAGAGAAGGATCCATCTCCATCCAATATACCAGTGCCTAAATACATTAGAACAATATGGGATCGAAAAAAAAAGAAATTTGCAACCTTTCATCTACCGAGGAAAATAAAAATTAAACTTGCGAGGAAAAATAATTTGCTTTAAAGTTAACGCCAATGTATTCAACATTACAACAATCTTAAATTTATTATACATTCGAACACAACACATTAGCGATTGCCCAAATTCATCTAAAAAATTCACGCGTGAACGAAAGAGGTGAAAAAAAAAATTTCCTCGAATCCTGGTCACTTGGCACCAGATGATGCAGCGCTACAATTACTTCATTAATTTAACATATTATGTCTTACGCAGGTTCGATTAATTTCACTTATGTCTGCATCATATTAGTGGTTAGTACTTTAAAACTCAATTAATAAAACAATGAAGTTAAATTCGTTTATTATGTTTAAAACATTACTAAGTTAAAATAATTACACTATTCAATTTTTAGAATAAGAATACAGCAACATTCCACTTATCTGAAACGGAGGCATGGAGCTGGGTGGTACTTGGACGGCCTAAATTCAACTCTCTTAATCTGAAATCATGGTAATCGGTCTTCTGCTAATCTGTAAAATCTCTCTCTAAATCTCTGTAAATCTGTGTAAAATCTGCGTAATATCTGCCGAGAAATGTCCCGGTTCCTCCTTTTAAGTGGAGGCAAATTACCCCCTTTTTCATCCGCACGCACTTTGGTCCTGCCTAACCATTGGTCAGGAACCAAGCGCAGAGTCACAAATTTCGCGACGACTCTTCCAAATTATGAGTTCATTCAACTTTGCTGACCAGCCGTTGTGACCCCCTCAACTAAGGAATGCGACAACATCCTGTCAACAAGAAACAAGGGGAATACACACAAATTGCATGTGTCTTAGGGACCATCTTAAAACCCGATCAGCATCTAAGCCTTCCAGCCTCCAAGCCACCCATCACTCCTCCCCCCTTTCAGACTCACAAACACCTGGAAAGAGAGAAAAAAAAATAACACATATTTTGCAGTAGACATACAAAACTGAAATGGGAGTGATTAAATGACAATAGTAATAGTCCAACAGCGAGCCGGAAATGGATCTTCTTGACACGATGAAATCTTGGAAAAACAACTGCAGGAGAGGGAAAAAAAAACTGGAGGGGGAATCCTTGATCCCGACGATTGAGCCTTTTAGTGCCAAGTGCAGTAGGAAAAGGCGGAAGTCCCCTTTCTGTTGTGAAGGTGAAGAAATAACGACAATTATGTCCTGTCGTTTGACGAATTGAAGAGGGGTGAAAGACACCACGCTGGAAGGATGTAGCCGCCGTAATGGGTAGCATATTGTTGAATTCTCTTATTGACTTCACGGCATTGTAGGAACCTTTAAACGTTTGTCTCCTCTGCTCCCTTGTGTTGGAGGTCGTCAATCTTGACAGCTCCCGAACCTGATGAATGTGGCTGGCCTGTCATCCTGACGCCATGGCGAAGGGGAAAATTTTCCTTTCCTGTTGTCCGTGAGTTGCATTCCAGCTCGACCTTAATGAAAAAAATACTCCCAAAAGAGATTATAATAAGTACGGAAATGTTCTACACACACAACACGTGAACTCATTATTTTCCATTTCACTTTCTCCCTCCCCACTAACTTCTTGACCGGCAGGGACTTTCGTTTGAATACCACACCGACCATCCCCTGCCTCCGTTTCTGCCAAACAAATGTAGTACAATAGAACGTCTTGTAAAGAAAAAAAAATTCATAAAATTCGAATTTTGAGATGAGATCTGGGCTACCGCATAATTTACACAAAAGAATTGCACTCACGAAAACATTGTAACAGTATAATTGTGTACATAACACAGCAGTGATTAATATGTAATATAAATAAAACAAGTGATATATATATAAAGATACAAGAAGTAAATACTTAAAAAATTGATTGTGACACAGATTTTGGCGCGACATGTATGCATAGTAAAATGGGTAAAAACAACATTTCCGATGTCTGGCATGAAAGTTAAACAGATATTTTGTATAATTATGCCAACTCCTCCTTCTCACTGATCATCGCAGAACGACATGATGAAGAAAATTATTAGCTAATAATGTACACAAAAAATATCCACCATTTTAAGGATTAAAAAAATTTATTTTCCAGTGTGAGATTGTAACAATTTGTGAGAACAAGTTTAGATAAGTTATTATTATTATTTATGAGTATAATGCAAAAAAACAGAAAATCATCACAACATTGCATCACCTAACATCGAAATTCGACATGATAACAATATGGCATGATTACATAAGAAATTGCAACGTACATCAAAGTCAATGAGCATAAGGAATCATAAATTCACCCTGAGCCTTGAGTACTAATTAAATTAAGCATGCATTTGAAATACAACGTACAACAAAATCAATAGCATAAAGGAATGACAAATTCACCATGAGAATTGCGTACGAATAGTATAACTTAGGCGTGCATTTTCCTTATTACAAAACGATGAATATGCATGTGATCAGGATGCAACCCAAGGTTAAGAAACAAAAAAAATTTAATACTAAAAGTAGACGAGATTATTAAAATTGTGGCTATTAATAAAAATGGATTTTAAGTCTATATATAAAAAAAACAATAGAAGGCGAAAAAAAAAAACGAAACACTTCACTCTAACCTTTGAGTGCTATAATTGTGCACTGAACAGAGCGATTCGCATGTCATCAACACCAGACACAAAAAAAATTTGTTCAACAATAAAAATATTAATTCCCATTACTATAACTAATTCACCAAAATCGACTATCGGCAACTCGAATACTGACTCTCAAACAACATAGCCATAAAACCTTATAACCAATACGATCCGCTAACAATTAACTAACGCTACAAACAGATAACTATCTCTCAAAAACAGAACTAACTCGACAACTGAAACTCTAATTCTCAATCATTTCTACTAAATCACTTAACTAATACCTGAATAATCATATTAATTCACAAACTCATAAAACAATTCTCTGTATCTCTTCTTCCAACACTTCGTTAAACATAACTTCCGTAATAATTCACATAACCCGCTAGATTCTAATACAACCATAATGACAACAATTTCCTGTACCTCTTTAACAATTCGCTAAACATAACTTCCGGAATTAATTCACATAACCCGCTAGATTCTAATACAACTATAATGACAACAATTTCCTGTACCTCTTTAACAATTCGCTAAACATAACTTCCGGAAATAATTCGCATCAGTATTCAAATATATCACGAACAATCTTAACTCAATTGTAATCAACACTCTTCACATAATGAAATTCAACTTATAAAAAAAAATTCATGCTCTAACCCACTAAGTATTCAAAACAATTTCATAAGTACAGAATGAACACAAGACTTATCTACCTCAATACTAAATAATATGACCAAGAATTTTCATAAAAAAAAATTATAATGAACCAATAACACGAAATCAAAACTAACTTCACTTAATCAATCAACACTTATACCGAGTGGTACATCATGGAGGGAGAGAGAAAAATTCATAAATCGACAAAACCGAAAGAAAAAAAAAACTGAATACCTAATTTATGGACAATTGAAACTCAACTACTCAAAAACATTCTAAAACGAGAGTACAAGAACACAATACTAGTAACTATACTTTAAACATATCATAGAAATTCCTTTAGTGTGAATAAAATTTTACTAGTGCGATGGCCAACACAGAATAAAACAAACAACCATCTCGAATATTATCAAAATTCATAAAACACAATTGTAATTAAGAATAATAATGGCAAAATAGCTACTTTCTTCTACACTATCATAAGGTACTGGCGAAAACAATAAAAGTTCAGAAATAAACATAAATGATAATACATCCACAATAAGTATTCAATAAGTAGGTTGCAAGAAACAAGAAAAACATATATTTGATTATAATAACATGATAAAACCAACGTTTAATAGCTCAAAATTTAATACTTCTAAGCAACAATGAAATTCACAAGAGATAATGTATAAATGAAACACAATAACAAAATACGTATAATGAGCATACTAAAAAAACACATGGAGCATGTGTGGGACTACACACATAGCTAAAATAGTAATTCACTGATTTATGAGTTATACAAGAGACCTTTCTCTATATTTCCTGACTTATTGTAGACATGTACCTTGTGTCCACAGTATATATTTTGAAATAACATACATGCAAAAGCATATGAGTGACAAAAACAAATTTTAAAAAAAACATCAATGTATATAATATTGATATTTATACAAGTACCAACATAATAAAATACAATTAATTCTCATTGATACAAAATGAATTCCTACAATCTACCCGACAACAATCTTTGAAGTATTTTAAGATAAGCATGGACCTTTCTCCGATAACAAAAATGTCGACAATAATATGAACAAAGTAAACATTAAAATTTTATGTATGAATTTAATTTATTTATAAATTTTCTAACACTCGAACCCTCACTGCCCGCAAATTGTGGGATCAACTCAATTAAATTAAACCGATCGGAAGTAGTATGCAATTGAATAGGATCGGCCTGACGAGAACGAGGCATTATGCGAATTTTATCTAAAACCGGCGAGTTGCAATTAAGATAAAATTATCGACAGAATGAAGTTAAAAAAAAATTATGTTAACATTCTTACAAAGAGAAGGATCCATCTCCATCCAATATACCAGTGACTAAATACATTAGAACAATATGGGATCGAAAAAAAAAAATTTTGCAACCTTTCATCTACCGAGGAAAATAAAAATTAAAGTTAACGCCAATGTATTCAACATTACAACAATCTTAAATTTATTATACATTCGAACACAACACATTAGCGATTGCCCAAATTCATCTAAAAATTCACGCGTGAACGAAAGAGGGAAAAAAAAAATTTCCTCGAATCCTGGTCACTTGGCACCAGATGATGCAGCGCTACAATTACTTCATTAATTTAACATATTATGACTTACGCAGGTTCGATTAATTTAACTTATGTCTGCATCATATTAGTGGTTAGTACTTTAAAACTCAATTAAAAAACAATGAGATTAAATTCGTTTATTATGTTTAAAACACACATTACTAGGTTAAAATAAATACATTATTAATTTTATGAATAAGATTACTACAACATTCCACTTATCTGAAACGGAGGCATGGAGCTGGGTGGTACTTGGACGGCCTAAATTCAACTCTCTTAATCTGAAATCATGGTAATCTGTCTTCTGCTAATCTATAAAATCTCTCTCTAAATCTGTGTAAATCTGTGTAAAATCTCTGTAAATCTGCGAGAAATGTCCCGGTTCCTCCTTTTAAGTGGAGGCAAATTACCCCCTTTTTCATCCGCACGGCCTTTGGTCCTGCCCAGCCATTGGTCAGGAACCAAGCGCAGAGTCACAAATTTCGCGACGACTCTTCCAAATTATGAGTTCATTCAACTTTGCTGACCAGCCGTTGTGACCCCGTCAACTAAGGAATGCGACAACATCCTGTCAACAAGAAACAAGGGGAATACACACAAATTGCATGTGTCTTAGGGACCATCTTAAAACCCGATCAGCATCTAAGCCTTCCAGCCTCCAAGCCACCCATCAATTGCGCTATGTTTAAAGTGTATTCGCACTTAATATCTTAAAAATTTAATTCAAATTAAATTTGATTGTCAAAAATGTATTTATCCTTGTAATTCAATAATCGAATCTGTTCTAAGATGGGGGGAGGGAAGAGGGAATGTGTCCGCTCAAACCACGATGAATTTTAAAGTGTCCGCTAAAGCCACGAAATGTTATGTGTCCTCTTCTGCCACGTCCGCTCCTGCCACGCCACCCAGAGAAGAAGCTAAGTCCTTCAGCTGGATCTTGTAATGATATAACCACGTGGGGTACAACTCTAGTAGTCATATAGCGGCCAGTCTTTTTTATGTTGTTAAATTTAGTATTTCAAAATATTCGAATACAAAAACTCGGTTTCGTATTCTTGACTCTAAATCCCCTTCGCACATACCAGCAAGTATTATTAGACTTCATCCAGGATAAATTTGCGATTCTTACGCTCAATTGTCAAAATCTCAGGGCTCGTTGTATATGAAATCTGATGCAATATTGATATGTGTAAACTATATTAATAAATAAATAAACTGTTAAACGTTTGAAAAAGTTCATTTTTCTTAAAAAAATATGAATAAGTAGTATGGAATTATTCGAATAAATATTTTAGTGTATATCTTTTTCATACTTTGAGGTTAATTCCTGTCCCTGTCAATATGATATTTTTAATTGTGATTAAAAATCTAACTAATGATTTACACGGGTAATTTTGATATTCTCGAATATTTCTAATATTTAAACATTTACCAAGCTAATTAAATTTTCATGATTTTGTGATTTGCAGAGACGGGTAAATCCAGAGCAGAATACATGTGAGATTTTCGGCAAAAGAAACGTGAGGAAAAAATTAAAAACTGCAAGAGTACAGCCGAAAAGGATTGCACTTAATTCAACTCAACCCAGCAGGGATTTTCGGCACGTGCAATGAACACAATTCTCTCACAAACACCAAAGTACTACCAGGCCGGCCCTAGCAATTTTGCCGCCCCGAACAGAAATGAAAAATGCCGCCCCTCTCCCCAAAGTACAAAAAAAACTATTATTAAAAAAGATAAAAATTGTTCATAAATGCACACCTATAAAACTTAAATATTCCTTGCGAAGAAAAGGGGAGCTCTAACAGTACATATATATATAATATTATATATATATATAAATATAATATATATATATATTAAAAACTAAAACATAAAAAATTACCACTGTTTTTTTCTGACTTTTAATTCTGAAAACTTTCTGGTCAATTTGTTTAGCTATTTCATGTTCAATAGCAAATGTAGCTAAGCCATTTAATCTATCTTTAGAATTTGTGAACTGTAAGAAATTTTTTTTTAATTTTAATTTTGAGAAACTAATATCTACACTTGCTAAACTTATTAGCAACGAAAGTAAAATAAATGCAATAGCAAGATTTGGAGCAAATTCTAAATGAGAAATAAATTTTTAAAACGTCAACTGGGCACTTTTTTTTTTTTTGCATGCTAAATTGAAACTGACATTATCTCATCTGCTCAATCAAGCTCGTTTACATCCAATGATTCTCCATCTATCAACATCATTTCTAAATTTTTAGTTTTTGATTAATTAAAGTTTTAAGGGTATCTCTTAAATAATTTATATTGTACAAAAATTGAAAACAATTACTGTCAGTACACATTAAATTAAATCTGCATTCCAAGGCATTAACTGCTTCGTCCAATGTAAAAAAATAAAACTCTATCTTGAATTTTAATTTAGGATATTCCATGGGATCATATTGTGCTTCATAATTAAAATTTACATTTTTCCGTCGAACTCTGTGCCGTGACTGCGTCTTCTCAAAGTTAGCAGGGATATCAATCTCGACGGCCAGTTATTTTGCATCACAATGCGTTTTATCAAAAGTCACATCCTTAAAAAAATCTTTAGAATTTCTTGAGAGTTCCATAGTAGATGGTAGATCGTAATATTTTGTTTGCAATAGCTTGCTTACTGGATTTTAATACAATTAAAGATTTTATACCAAATAATGATGGCCATAGGAACTTGAATTGTTAAGTAGAATTTAATAATCCAGAGGCCTCATCTCTTGTCAATTTCGCATTATTATAAAAACTAAGCATTTTTTAGAAAAACCTGCCAATTGATAACTTAAGGGTTTAATAGCCTCTATTTAGCTTTCCCAGCTATTTACACTAATTGGCTTTAAAGTTTTATGCCCTTTATACATTTTAAAAATATAACCCAACGAAAAGTTGTGAACAAAAAAAATTTTTTTAACCATATTAAAAACAAGATATCAATCATTGGCATGGCCAAGTAATTTTAGCGCGTTTTTCACATGTTGTATTTTACAATAATTTTTTTAAAAATTATTTTGCAAACAATAATTTTACTAGGTAAAATTTGAGAAAATTTTGTTATAAACTAGCGAAATTCAGGAAAATTTGAAGGGAAATTCGGGAAACTATAGGGAAATTTAAATATGCTTCGACTCATCTAGGGCACAAACGCGACCCAATGCCGAAACCCGAGGTCAATTGGTTGCTTTTTGGCTGAGAAAAAGGTACGACAAAATATGGAACGAAGACGAAATTTGCGTCCTAATAGCGCTTTTGTTCCACTACATGAAAAACGATCTAAAATGTACAGGCTTCTAAGGATACTTTTGCCATGTCATTAACGACCAAATTTAAAGAGTGGCTACTACATGGCACATAGATTGTTGGCGGATTTAACGTTCTTATTTTAAATTGAGCCTCTGATTTTTCGCCTTTCATATTCACTCCGTTATTGTAGGCCTTCCCCCGCGTATCTAGCAAATTTAGCCCTAATTTTTTCTAAGTTTCTCAACTATTAAATTTGAAAGTTATCTTCCAGTTAATCTTTCAACTGGAAGGAAACAAAAAAAAAACTCGCATCAGTTTTAACGATAACTTCGTTAGAATTAGATTTCTCAATACATGTATACCTTTAAAAAAATGTCATTTGTTTGATTTTACTGGCATCAGGGACACAATCTAAAATTATCGAATAATATTTAGCTTGTTTAGTTTTATGAACAATGTATAATTTAACATTCTCATACAAAAGAGAAATTATCTCGTTCTGAATATTTTTCCCTAGATAGTGTACTTTAACTTCTTCCAAATTTCCATAACAAAACAAAATATCAATCATTGGCATGGCCATGTAATTTAAGCGCGTTTTTCAAGTGTTGTATTTTACAATAATGCAACTAATTTACTTTTTACTAACAGAA
The DNA here is from genome assembly GCA_019973975.1 of Trichonephila clavata. NCBI lineage: Eukaryota > Metazoa > Arthropoda > Arachnida > Araneae > Nephilidae > Trichonephila > Trichonephila clavata. Next base: position 1,401 of record BMAO01027808.1, on the reverse strand, counting down.
AATAGTACTATACTTAAAAAAAAAAAATTTAAATTAAAATTTTTAAAAAATTATTAAATTTAAATATGATTGGCTCATCTAGGGCACAAATGCTACCAAATGCCGAAAACCCGAGCTCAATTGGTTAATTATTGGCTGATAAAAAGGTACGACAATATATGGAACGAAAACAAAGACGAGAACTAATACGAAGACGAAATTTGCGTCCTAATAGCGCTTTTTTATACTACGTGAAAAACGCGCTAAAAAAGTATTTTTGAAATTTGGTCCAAATGCCGCCCCTAAAACTTGCGCCCCGGACATGGGTCCGGTTTGTCCGGCCCTAGAGCCGCCCCTGGTACTACCCAACTACTGCTTTACCAAATCTATTTGTCAGTCAGGCAACTTTATGATTGTCCGTTCATAGTTTTTTGAATGATGAACTCAAGCTCGAAATGAACACAAATCGAAATGTTTCGACAACTAACAGTTGTACTGTTATTGACGCTGTTTTGCAACAGTTATTAAATACTTTGAAATCACAAGTGTTTGTGTCATATTTTACCTATCATAATTCTGTCGTGTGCATGTGTTTCCGCTTTTCCCCAAATTGAACAAGAATAATTATTTTTGATAAAAAATTTTGCATTACTTCTTGGGTTAATTAAATAAAAATTTAATAAAGATATAATTATTAGAAAGAAAATTATTTCTAATCATAACCGATTCATTTTTTCTCAGGATTTAAGTTACTATTGCGTATTTACCACGATAACATGTCGTATGTTACGAATCATATGCGATTACTGTAAGACTCGTTCCTTTCTTTTAAACTATTATTTATTTTTTAGTTTGATCTACAAAAAAAGCCTGCATTTTTAGTTTTTTAAACCATCAATCATTTATTGATGAATTAATCTTAAATCCGTCATTTTTTAGAATCTGGAATATCCATTGGCATCCTATCTCTTCGTCAAAACGGCCTACTTTGCAAAAGGTCGGATCAGACAACTGCAGGAATCTGGAAGAGCTAAGTTTGAAATATTTCATGATAAAGAAGGTGTAGAGTCAATGATATTTTTCTTTAAAAAGAGCTCAATATTCTCTCTGAAATTTGCATCAGTATTAGACACAAAAGTGCACTTTTTGTATGGAGGAGTTTGTGAGAAATTATTTAATCCAGTGGCCTCTGAATCAATTCTCAGCTGTTTTGGTAAAATGAAGCTATGAATGATACTTCATTCCACAGATCCGACAAGACAATTAAGAAAAATAGACTTTATGCCTGAGTTTAGCGGTTAGAACAGTGCTTCTCAAACTTTCCATATTGTCACCCAATCTTCAGTCATAAATTTCATAGCGCCTCCCTCATACAATAATATTTTGAATGCAATAATAATGTACTTCTAAGCTAAAGCTACA